>JBBPQL010000102.1:0-58741 GCA_038092515.1 Boletus subparvulus
GTGCCTCGTTCTTCCCCAAAGAAGCCTCTGTCGTTCCAAAGGCGTAAGTTTCTGCCGCCTTCCAGGTATCCCGATTTACCCTTTCTTTGGTAGTTGGATCCGACGATGCAACCGGATCGCAGTAGAGTTCGATCATGATAGTGGAGGACACTTTCCGGCCCATGAGAAGCCCAGAGAACTCGCGGAAGATCTACGTAAGATGTTTGGGAAGGGAGGATGTGCATACAGTGTGGTTTCAGGAAAAGATGGATATACTTAAACGGCGTCGAGTATTGAATGATCATTCGGGTTGTTGTTGTCATCAGCTAGCATGCTACGACCTTGGAGCTCCACGAAGCACAACGGTGATGGCAAATTCAATCGTTGCATGAGCTTGTTTGTTAGTGGAGACCTCATCTAATAGCTTCTTCTCAATTCGTCCAGTCTCCGAATTTATTCATCCTTTCGCTGCTGCTGCCAGCCTCCCTTTCTTGGTTACATTCACGGACGAAGATAATTTCACGTACTCTACCCACAGCTTAGCCCTCAGGTGCAGATGGGCCACATCCTACTCGACAGCGAGAGGGATCAGATAGGCTGGATTTGGAAGAGCATTCCTCCGAGTCGACGGTTGAGAATAAACCAGAACGTGTCCCAATCACTCGTACGTAACCTCCTTACCATGCACTTGACTGATCAGATCGAGGCGTATCCCTGTAGGTTCTACGTTGGGATCAAAGCCGAAATGAGGCCAAGCGAATTTCGATCAAACCCGTTTCGGTAGGCAAGGATGTGGTTGAGTGCGGCGACGAGATCTGTTACCACCCCAGCCTCCACCCGTCCAACGCAGCCCAGCTTAGTGCACCACATGCAACAAACTTCGTTTCACGTACAAAGGGCCAGATTGATGTCCATGTTTATGGGTCTGAGATGAGATGAAAAGGTACCAACTCGTGTTACAATAATGCAAGCCACGGCGCATTTTGATGCGCGGGAGGTAGTTCAGGGCGTAGCGACCCATGAGATCACGTGGATCCTGGTTGGATTCGACGCGTCTGTGTTTGGTCCACTCAACCCACTCCAACTTGAAGCCCTTTCACAGCTGAAGCAATGCAAGGTGAGCTGGCTGCTTCTTCCCCCCCTCCCTACTGGCATGGTCTGCAAGCAGCCTGCAGCCCTCACTGCCTGAAGTGCAATGCTGGGCCCAACCGGGCACTATGATGCTACAGACGGCAGTGAGGTGTGCAGCACTGAATCACCACGTGCGGCAGCCCCAGCCCTGCCCTTCATCACCTCTGTACCTACTAACCACGGACCCTAGGCATTCCTGGACCGCTCAGGTCCAGGTCTCACTTTGGAAATTGAGGCCTTGTCCAACCTATGGTTAGAAACGCCAACGACTCGGACTGCAATTGTTGATTTCTTTTCTGCTCAAGTCTGACTCGAGCAACTCACACCTGCTCCACTGCCATGTCCACGACTCATCGTCCTCACCATTCCACCCCACTACACGCAGCTGGAGCATAACGCCATCGTGTATTTCGTGGAAATTGCTGACATGTGATGAAGCCCAGTGAGACCCATCACCAACGGCACTCCACGTTGCCCACCCCAAGGCATGATCAGGGTAGGGTATATAGATGAGTCCTTAAATAATCAGTGAGCGACCTGCTCACATTAATCAACAACGCTACAGCTGTAGCGGTGAACTACACCATGACTCAAACCTTCTTGTCAACTCCAGAATGCCATCAAATCAATGTACATGAACGTCGAAGCTATTGGTACGTGTCCCGTTGTGTACGCTCGTCTGCTAGTGCCGCTGACGCTGAAACTGATGCTGACACCTCGCACGTGCACACACACAACGCGCACATTGAACCGTGCCCTCACCATGACAGACCACCTGCTCGCTGTCTCCCTGATTCTTGGCTTGTTCGTCAGGTGGACGCTCCAATACACATAGCCACGTCCCATTCGCACTTGCCATCCGACCAACAACCAACCCGTTGAAAGTACTACCCCATTTAACTTGTTTACTGCATTCACCACTTCCTCCTAGCTCGTTCGCAACCACCCGGTCGTTCACTGTGCCCCCCACTGTGCCCATTCGCGTACGCTCTCTCACTTGTTTGCACCGTCTTGGATCCAACCCCCAAAAAAGTAAGTACCACCCATTCGACTCATTCACTGCACCTACCACCCCTCCCAGCCCGTTCACGCCCACCTGGCCGTTCCCCATGCCCAACGCTGCACCTAGCTGGTTCATGCCCTCCCACGCCCTTCCCCACCCACTGCCCTCTCCACCAACTAGCACCTTCCGACCCATTCGCGCCCACGCACTCGCACAGCCCCGTCCTCTTCGTGCTTGCCATCCGACCAAAGGAAAAAAAAGTTAAGTGCTGCTTCATTCAGCCCGTTCGCCGCACCCGCACCCCTTCTAGCCTATTCGCACCCGCCTGGCCATTCACCTGGCCCGCCCGTCGCTGCCACCATCCGACCCCTTCGTGCTCACGCACCCACACGACACGACCTGTTCGTATGCTTGTTCGTATGCCCTGTTTGTCCCACCCGACCTGTTTGTTTGCCCCCTCAACCTGCCCTCGTGCTGTGCCAACGCACCTGCCTGACCCATTCACCTCGCCAGCCCATCCGCGCCTTCGCCGCACATTTGCGCTCGTGCTCGTTTTCTACATTCCTTCCTTATTCGCTCAATACTCTTTTTTTGTTTGTATATACAAAATATGAAATCGTGCTTTTATTGCTTTTTCGTGCTTGTGAAGTTCAGAAAAAGCATGAATAAGCAGCACTCTATTTTCCTGATGAGCGTCGTGTACATTAATGCTAGGTGGATCAGCATCTAGGATACTGATCCTTTATAACAACTTTGCTATCCACAACGCACTGGCAGTATGCTAGCAAACGACAACATGTACAATACTTGCTCATCTTTACACTCCTCAAGGCCTCATATCTTGTCCAAGTCTGTAGGGGCAATTAATGCATATGTAAATAGACGTAGAATACCACATACCCCAGCTAAATGGCCCAGTTGCTTGGGTTGTGTGACGTTGCACTATGGGCCACCCCGACTGGCCAAGGGTTGGGGGGTGCACCTAGTTGAACGTGGTTGAGGTTTTGTGGGAAGAGTCCCGCTGGCGTTGGACCAAAGGCATATGGTGAGTATTGACCACCGAGGCGCATGTCGTCGGTCACAACCATGGCTGCAACATCAACGTGAAACATTTGCAGCTTGTTGAGTACGGAAGGGATAACGCCAGCTGGTGCTATAGATCTCAGGTCCAACATGTCATGCCATGCGGCGAAGGGGGTGATGGCCGGGTGTTGGTATACTGAATGCTGAGAGTGCTCGTAGTTTCTGGAATCAAAGAAGGCGCTGATACGTTTGTAAACGTTGCCTAGCATTGATACGTTAGCAACATAGTAGCCACGCGGCCCACACCAGCGCTACCATAACTATATTGAATAGCTCACTGTAGTTGTTACGCATCTCCCATCCATTCGGAAGGCTATCCCTCATCAGCCGGGTTTTGAGGTCGAAGGATACCCCATACGTTCCCACAGGAAGCACAACGACTGCCAGGGGTGGAGGAGCTTTAAGAAATGCAGCAAATGCTTAGATGGCTATGGGCCGTATTGATCTTATAAGGAGCACCTACCCAAGGGCAAAAACACATTCATGATGGAGCGTACTGACTGCGGCATGCTTGCAGCTTGCTGCATGGAATTTATACGCTTCCCCATCCTGAGTCTGCAATGAAATCAGCTTACAACCGACTCAGATATATCAATGCAGATGTGATGTCATCGGAGCCGTCTTCTCGGGTTCCAATGTCCAAAAGGACTCAGATCTGCAAAAAAAGGCAAGTGCTTAGCGCTGCTACAGCTACGTTGCATCTGTAAAAAAGTCACATGGCTGTAGCGCATTGCAGAACTTTGTAGTGTACATAGCACTACGTAGTAAATTTCATATTCAGACTTGCTATCATGAACTACATAGAGTCGACAGTTATCATCTTTACTACCGCATACTTTATATACACAGAAAAAAAAAAGTATGCAGCTATTGACCGTACATGGTACACCTGGGCTCACCACCAATAGAAAATGCGGCCCACCTTGTCGGACAGCAAGTTCTGGAAGCCTCGATGGTCAGCAGAGCACGATGGCACACATCGGAGACTCACCATGTACGGGGACGGACTGGGCGACCTGCACAACATGGATGACCCTGGTGAGCCCCACTCCACATAGTCACTGGTCTCGCAATGGAGTCAGGGCAATGGCAAGACGAGGACGCCAGGACAAGAACAAGAGCACAACGGCACAACACATGATGTTGTGTGCTGTGCTGTCGTGCTGTCGACACTTGTCCTGAAGGTGATGGGGATGACAGGGACAGAAACAAGGTGCCAGTGGGGGCAAGTGTGAGCATGTCGTTGTCGTGTCGTGTTGCTGGTGAAAAGCGAGTCATGCTGCGGCCTGCAACTTACCACGAGACTGGGCAAGTGAGACAGTGCACTGGCAGCGGGAACTTGGAGGGCAGGGGTGGCACGACAGTGCAGCAGGTTGGTGCAGCAGACCCAGGTTGGGGTGGACAAGAGTGACGAGCAAGGGCAGTGGGTTGCTGAAGACTAACAAAACTTTGTGACGAGACTTGCGAAGGCCAGCCGTGAACCTGACTAAACAAAGATCAATATAACGAAATGTGACACGTGACCAAAAACTGCGACGTTCCACCTGTGCCCATCTGCTTGCCAATCCTGCTGCGCTGGTTCCGCTGCACTGTCTAACCCTTGCGCATCCCTCTCGCCCTGTCGTACTACCCTCACCATCCACCAGTGAATACCCAATCGGTAAGTTCGTTGCCACACCCATAGCTGACCATACCAGTCCAGTGACACACGGTGCACATGCACTCTCACCACACTCACACACTCCATCCCCCATGCATATATACCCACCCGTTCCAGGAGAGAAAAAGATGGCTAAGTGAGTCTATCATCCCTAACCCACAATGCATGACTCGTTTGTAGCAGCTCCCACTGCGACTACCCTGTTACCACGACGTCCCTCAGTCTCACTGGCAACCACCGCCGGGTGCATGCAACAATGACAACTGACGATGACAACGTGACGCCAGTGACACAACCATGTGACCCCACTCCCTCCACCCTCAAGTTATCACAACACGAAAACAAGAACAAAAAAAATCCATTTTTTTCCCTCTGCAACACGACAACGACACGACATGACGCATGCAACGACATACCACATCAATGGTACCTCCACACCCTCCCACAGTCGTGACCTGTATGTAAATACCCATCCCCCTTCACTCAACACACGCTGATGAAAAAACCCTTCTACCCACAGATAGCAGCTCCACCTCACCCTCGACTTCCTCATCTGCTCTCTCTACCTCATCAACGACCGCGTCAAATCTGTCCTCATGCACAATGACTATTTGCACATGTGTCCTAAGAGGGCTCGGCTAGGCCGTAGCTGTGGTGGTCATTATGCTAGTCGTCCTATATATGTAGTACGAATGTGACAATAATTATGCTTGCTATGGCTTACCATGATAGTGATCTGTAGATTTTAGGGGAGCTTTAGAGTGCTACAGAGTGCTACAAAGTGAGGGGAAGTCGACAGAGCTACAACTGCTCTGTAGACTATATAGGGCTATATTGTAAAAGTGATTTTTACAGATGTGAGGCTGACACAAGGGCGAGTCGCCAGGGCAAGGAATCATCGTTGCATGTGCCATTGCCTTATCAGGGGTGCACAGCCTGTAAATTTCTCGAGATAAGTATCTCTGTGAGCTAGGTGACGGAAGCTGTGACGCACATCTGCTGACCATAATTTTTCTCATGGTACAGCCACATCTCCTTTTCTCCCATCTTACTGCCATGGCCAGCCAGGACCCTCCTTTCAACAACCCATACGTCAATGATATGATAGAAAAAATTGCTCATTGCTATGAACGTCATGAGGCCCTGGCCTCCCAAATCCGTCCTTTGAGTCAGGCAGAGCAGCAAGCAAATTATAACGCTGCACTCCTCGAATGGCAACAACCTGATAAACCAAATGCGATGCCAACAGACCAAGTCCTTCGAGGGCTATTTCTTGAGAGATGTCAAGAAATGATGGATTCAAATCCCACAACCACTAAAGAGTAAGTGCACTAACTGTCTTCTGTACTGTCTTGTCCATAGGATCTCATCAACTCCTCCCAACAGCCGAATGTTGGCAACGTTTGCTTGCTCTGCCATGCGCTCTGCCCTCGGCTGGGAGCTAAACTCCCACCCTGAAAAGGATCAAATCATAGGGGAGGCATGTCGAGTGGGGTAAGTACATTATTCCATATAGCGCTGCTGCTGAGACAATTCAATCTAACCATGTCATCACTAGAATGAGTAGGATACTGCCTACTCAGGCTGGAGATCAGCCATTTAATTCAGATGATGATCTCAGGGCCCACATCATCCAGGGTATTTTTCCTGGCAGCCATGATGTCGACAACAATGAAGGTGCTGGGAACTTAGATCACATGATGGCAGAGTGAGGCTATTATTCCTCAGCAGCTTTTTTTCTGTCTTGCCAGCATATTGTAATGTAGCAAAGGTTACTAGCGTTTCTTCTGCATCGGCAATGTTACATTCACTTTATGCAACTTTAAGGCACTTTGATAATTCTGTTAAGTAATTCTGTGAGCTAAAGCTGTCAAAGTCTGTAAAGCACTAAAGTACTCGAGTCGCACGCTCGATTAAGTGAGCAACTTTGGTGTGCGGAAATTTTCTCTACGTCCTTTGTCACTCACTCCTTCCCCTCCAACGACACGACAATGCTGTCCGATCGCAGTCCCACAGATCAAGCCAAGGCCACTCGGGACCAAGGCTACCAGCCGGCGACTAGCGTGACCCCCCAGACGAAGACGCCGAGCTGAGGAACCCACCACGACGTTCGCGTCAATGTGCCCACTCACGGCTCATTTGCCTCCAGCCAGTTCACTCCCCCAGCCCATCTATGCCCACCCTGTCGCCCACCCGCCCCGTTTGCAGCTGCTCAACCCACCCGTTCGCGCCCACCCATCTCGCACTCGAAAAAAAAAGCTAAGTGTTGTTTACCCTCACCCGGTTCGTTCGCGCTCACCCGGTGACCCACCCGTTCATCTGCCACCCAGCCCGTTCGCCCCAACGCGCCCACTCACGGCTCGTTTGTCCCCCAGCCACTTCACCCCACCAGGCCGTCTATACGATGTCGCCCACCCGACCCGTTTGCGGCTTCTCAGCCCACCCGATCGCGCCCACCCATCTCGCACTCGAAAAAACGATCAAGTATTGTTTACCCCCACCCAGTTCTTTCGCGCTCACCCACCCACCCGTTCGTCTGCCACCCGACCCATTTGCGCTGAGACTCAGGGAAAAAAAATAGCGAATTCCCCACCACCACCGCATTCGAGTCCCCCTCCCTGACTCAATCTTGGTCATCCTTCCCCCATCTCCCCCAGAAAGTCAATTTCAGGCAAAACATCGTAGTCGGCGATCCCCCCCTGGGCACAAAGAGGCGAAAAAAACCATGACGGACACTGCGCCCTTGCCGCTCCAATACGACACCTGCCACCTCGAATGCCGGGCCCAGCACGCCTTCATCTACCCCACCGTCTTACCGTCACACTCTCCCCCATCCTGCCACCCCTGTTACACGAGCGCATGCGTGCGCTCGTCGGCCCCTTCACGTTGTCTCGCCTGCCCTCGCCTCTCACTCCCTTGCCCGCGAGCGCGCACATGCGCCCGTCGTCCCCTTCGCATCGTCCCGCCCGCCCTCGCCTCTCACTCCTCGCTCATCCACCCTCGCGCTGTCTCGCCCCCCCTGCCGTCCCATGTTACGCGAGCACGCACACGCGCCTATCATCCCCTTCGCGGCGGCAGTGTCTTGCCCACCCTCGACTCGACACCGCCATGATAACATTGCCATGTCGATGGCAACCCACCGCGACGCCGCCATGGAATCGGTGCTGACATCACTACTGGCACAATGACAACGTTGCGATGGGATCAGCAACGCCGCCGCAACGGAATCACCGGCACCACCACTGCAATGCCGCGATGGAATCGCTGACATCACCACTGGCACAATGACGACCCCGCATTGGTATTATTGCCAACACCACCGTGATGCAGCCATGGAATTGGTGCCGACACCACCACTGGCACAACGATGACCCCGTGATTGCATCGGCAACACCACCATTGCGACGCCGCGATGGAATCGCCGACATCACCACTGGCATGACGATACCACCACCGTGACCACCACCACGACGGTGCATCGGTGAAACCGCCATTACAATGACACAATGACGTGTATTTACTCTAATTTTCGTAATAAATATTGTATTTCAGTCAATGGACAGTAAGTGCGAAAGTGGCCGGAAAGTGGCTGGAAAGCACTTTGAAAGATGCGGGATCTACTTTGAAAGTAGTATTTTACTTTACACGCATGACAATGAAAGCGCCTTAAAGTTCCCGTAAAGTTCCGTAAAGTTTGTTTAGGATTTAAGTAAACCGTCAAGCTTCTTCCATAAATACAGTGTCGATGGCAACATCTCGACTGTATTCGACATTATCACGATCGCCGTGGGCAAGAAGGACGACATAAACTATTTGCGCGTCCCGGTATTCTTCTGTCCTCACTGGTCGAAGTGAGTGTTATCGTCTCATCCCTGTCGTTGGTGGGTTGAACAGTAGACCCGTTGTAGAGAGCTTCTCGACGATACCGATGTGACAGGGAGCAAGGGCGGACATGCGTATGAGAAATTTGGAATTGATCCGGAGCAGATTACGGCTGTGGTCGTTTGGCCGGATGGATATGTGGGGACAATCGCTCCTTCGAACGCCATTGCGGACCTGGAGGACTATTTTCATTCCTTCTTGATCCCTTGGTAGTCTGGATGTGATCCAGGACGTTCATGGGCACCCACCTCCTGCATTCGCAGGGAAGGACTCGGAGGCGGGGGCTACGTTACGAACGGATGTAGGGCACTTTCCGGAGACGACGACGAACTTGAAGTCGTCCTTGCCAAGTACCATGACGGTGTGTAAGATAAGTGTGCGCTCGAGTATTGATGAACCGAGATTCAGCTTTGCCGCCGAGTCATCGTCGGTGTGAGCCGATAATAGGATGGTTGTGGTCGGGCAAGGGCGCAAATAACCCTAGATTAACGCAAGAATCCGCACATGCACACTGGCAGCTGCAGCCCCCGTCGTCCCCGTCATGTTCGAAACCGCTGCAAGCGCAAGCCCCGGGCACATCACAAAAACTGCAAAATTATTATAATCCAAAATGAGCTGAAGCTTTGCGGCAGAGGGTTATAACGCAAGGTTGAATGACGTCGGCACGATTATAATGTAGCAAGGAGATGACACCGGCAGATCATGATGTAGCGAGCAGATATTCGTCGAAATTATATTGTCATACAAGGCTCGAGGCAACAGTGTGAATCTAAAGTACGCCATATCCCTCGCGAGCGTAAATATCATTTTCCAATTCTTCCCCTTCGTCCGGAATAACACGGTCGCTGGCATCTCTTCGCCGGACTCGTCTTCACTCTCCTCACTCTCGTCCGAGTCGTCGTCGCCGTCACTGTAAGTGTTGGGATGAAGGGCACGCTTCCGAGCTCCGAGATCTTCAGTAGCTCGCTTGGGTTGCGAGTGACCATTCGGACCGAAAGTAAGTCGTTGGGGGTTTCGGGTTAGTCGTTTGAACTGCGAGTGAGCTGATCGGGCTACAAGTAAACCGGCCTGGCTTGACCCAAGCAAGTTGGTGAGTTGGTGAGCATCAGCGTGTTGGTGGCGTCCGAATCCAGGCCAGTGAGTTCGAGTTGGCATTGCCGGCATTGAGAAGTGGGCGGTATCGGCGAGTGGGCAACGTCATCAGCAAGTTGGCAGCGGCATCAGGGAGTTGGTGGTGTCCGCAAGTTCATGTTGTCGGCATGTCAGTGGTGGCATCAGCGAGCTGGTCAATGTCCAGCATGACTTATAATGTGTTTGGCTCTGTCATAAGGAAGGTAGTAAGTGTCTGTATCGGGTGGCTCCAGCGGTGGGTTGGCAGTGCCAGCTGCAAGTCGGAGGCGTGGTGGTTTTTACATGGGAATCCAAATCCTAACCCGTACCCGAGCACGTGTGGTTGCCTAGCATATCGTGCAAAGACTCGGACCATAAGCCCGACATTTGATCTTGACTTCAAAAGAAGAGCATGAGGAGTCAACCTCCCCCTCGCTTTGTTCCAGAGATCTGATAGCTATGCGGCAGCGTTTAGGTGCGCCCGGAGGAAAGGGAGGTGGCATTACTCACATTCAGTTTGTCCGTTGTGGCCAAGCAACTCGCCGTAGCCCGCAAAGAGCCCCTCCGTTGCCCTGCATTGGTCCCAGCTCAAACTATGCAAATTCTGTGAGCGACGTCCTTGATGACCCATCTGAGGGACTTGAGCCTCATTGGGCAAATGGAATGTAACACAAACAGGGTGATGACTCACAATACGATCTCATCGTCCCATTCGACATCCTTGCCTACCAAAGCGGGATTAATCGAAACTCGCTTGGCCTCGTTTTCGGCTTTTTCCCCAACTAGAACCCTGCAGGGATACGCCTCAATCTGACGGAAGGATCTGTTGCGTGAACGTCTGTCCCAGATGTCAGCGATCGGTCAAGTTTGTGGTAGGGAAGTTACAAGCGATTAGGACGCATCCTTCTGACCAGCAAGCAACCCCAGTTCATCGGCATCTTCACAAACAACCATAAAAAAACTCAACACAGATGCAGCGTGGACGACGACTTTCTATGCCAAGGAAGGACAGATGACGGGCTTCAACGGCACCACAAAGAGAAGGCGTTGAGTACGCGTCCCAGGATGCCTACTGATGAAGCTGGATTCATCGGCTGTCAGCCAGAGTGGGCTGGTTGCCTCGTTGATCTTGCCGCTTTTAGGCCACGTCTAGGACTTAAGCAGCCTCTCTACGATCGGAGGGTGCATCCGCGATATGTTGCTGAAGTCCTTTAGCTTCGCGACGTGGGTTCTGCAACGGGAGTCCCAAGCTGGTTGGCAAGCAAGAGAAGCTCGACGTCGAATATCCACGTTGCGCAGCGCGTCGTGGGAACAGCTTCAAGCCGCATTGGGTATCACGGATATGTCCAGTGCAGGCTATGCGAAGGGCGGTATGACGTCCGTACATGGGGACGTTTCGAAGGAGGGAACGCTGTCGACGCGTGCGTAAGCCAACCATGCATACGACGCAAAACGAATCAAAAGCTGCAAGAGATAAAACATACTTTGACGACCGCCCCCATTTTCAAAAGATACGCCCTGCCCCTCACAACCGCCGCAGGTTTGTTCTCAAGTACCAACACGTCCATCTGAATCACCTTCCAAAGCACATCTAGATCTTCGCGTCGCTCGAAGGATGAGGATAAAACGCAGAGGTTGAACCAGCTCAGGAGTCGGGCTCGCGGGTCGAGTGCCATCTGGCTTGTGTGACTTCTAAGAGTCGCGTTTGAGATCACGTGCACACAAATTGAACGCGTCTACGCGCTTGGTCCACCTGAGTCTGGACTTTGCAAAGGTGCCTCTCAGGTCAACACCCATGCCAGGTGAGTCAACTTTTTTTTTTTCCTTCTCCCCTCCCTGTAGTCTGCCAGTGGCTCGCCACCAACCTTCTCCACCTGAAGTGCAACGCTGGGCCCAACCGGGCACTATGATGCTACGGATGGTGGTGGGGTGGGCGGCGCCGAATCGCTGTGCACTGCAGCTCCTGGCCCTGCTTTTCATCACATCCATGCTCACTAACCCTTACAGGCGCCTGTCAGGGACCCCTGGCTGGCTCATCTACCACCCTGGTGGGCTTAGGTTATCCACACGCACCCTGCTGCTAACGCCCTCTCGTCAGGAATCCCGCAGCTGTATGCCGGTGGAGCACATCATCTCCACCGACGTCGACTTTGCCGACCTGCTTCTCGCCTGGGCTCTCCATGCCCCGCCAGAGGACAGTGATGGGCCACCGGATTCAAGCCGCCTCCCCTCCAATAACAACAGCTTGCATCTCTTTCACCCCCCACCCAGCGGGTGTTACCCCCTGCCGGCCGTGTCGTCCACGTCCACCGCCGCACCCACTAGCGCAAAGCCCGCCGCCCCCCCAACACCTGCTCCTGCTACGCTCGCTGGATCAAAGTACGTCTCGAAGTCAGTACAGAGGCATCGACGTGCTGGGAAGAAAGCCCGTGTGGCTCGCCAGAAGCTCAACGAAGGTGTGGAGGCTCTCAGCTACAAGCTGCGGCCCTCCCTGTCGAAGAAATATGCGAAGCCCCAAACCATCTTCATCAAGACCAGCATACAGAATTTGCGGTGTGCAAACGGTGGGTATGTAGGCCTACCCCTCAAGGAGAAGTTATTCACCGGCCGATACCTTACGCTTGAGGAACTCAAAGCCAAGGGGTTTACTTATGTCCCATGGGATGGTTGGTGAGCTTTGTCCTGAATCCATATATGCTCAACAACGCCTGACATTTGAAAGCACCCCGCATGCTGTTGTAGATGTGAAGGATAGGATAGTTGCCATGCTTGCTGGAGCACCAGAGGAGAAGGGGTGGCGCTGTGTTGTGGAGAATGCCACATGCGAGCTTGTAGAAGCAGGCAAGGCTATTCATGTTGCAGGTAAGGACCCCTTTCGACGGGGCAAGTTTCCCACATTGGCTGTAGGGGTTTCGTATGGTGGAGGGCAAAAAGTATGCTGTCCATCCCTCCTAGCCATTCTATCCTCACCTACAGCACCAGGAGCCCATGAATTTGGATCTTGGGCGGAATGTTGTCCTGGCTCAGAAACTCCTGCAATCCACTGCTGTTCAACGTATAGCTGGCTTTGGCAACAGTGAGTCAGGCTTCAATGCATTTTTTTTTTTTCATCATGTGCCCTTAGGTTCCTTTGCTTTCTATGCTCCCAAGCTCCATCAATTTTATGCAGAGAATATGGATGCTTTATTCAAGAAAAACCCTCAACTTCATAGGAATTTCCCCAAAAATGCATTTCCTGCAGCTACCTTCAACTGTGGTGGTAGAGTTTACACCCTACGACATCTTGACTCTGCCAATGTGGCACATGGCTGGTGTTCCATATGGGCAGGTGGTAACTTTGATCCAAAACAAGGTGGCCACCTCATACTGTTTGAACTTGGCCTAGTCATAGAGTTTCCCCCAGGATCTACCATGCTAATTCCATCAAGCACCATCAGCCATGGAAATGTTCCCATTCAAGATGGTGAAAGTCGAGTGTCTTTTACACAGTATTGTGCAGGAGGACTGCTTCGCTGGGCTCAACATGGATTTCAACCTGCAAAAAAACTTTCCTTGGAGAGTCTGTCCAAGATTAATGGGCTGGGGTCATTCCGTTGGGTAAAAATGCTGGGACTTTTCTCTACTTTAGATACTCTTGCTGCTGATCAAAGATCTGTATTTGGTTTTGACTGAGGTAGTCTACAGCTTGTTAACACATGGAGTTGTGGCTAAGTTGAGTGTAGATTGAGTTTGTGATCAGGATTTAAAAATACACCTAACAAACATGCTGGCTGCTAGCCTTCTCATGGTCATGGTCAGCACCCTGCTGATATTAGCCATGGCTGTGCACAACCAAGCAATCACTGGGGGCCCTTAAGTAAATCTATTAGCCATCCCAGTCACAAATTTTTGGGACATCCCTGCAATGACAGAGTCTCTATTCACAATTACCATCCCTGACAAAAAACTTGATCTCCTTCACAAGAAACTTGAACTCACCACCTTTCCAGACAAACTCAAGAACATGGACTGGAAATATGGTGTTCCTCTTGCTGATGTCAAATGACTCATGGAACAATGGAAGAATGGGTATGACTGGTGCAAGCACGAAAAGGAACTCAATGACGAGCTGCTCATGTTCACAAGAGATGTCCCCATCTATGGCTTTGGGATGCTGAATATCCACTATGTGCACAAAAAGAGCCCTGTGATGAACACTATTCCCTGGCTCTTCTGCCATGGATGTCAGTGTGACTTTTGTCATTTCATGTTTCACAATGATCTGACGAAAAACCACCATCATAATGATGTTGATAGGACCAGGAAGCTTTTATGAGGTCCAAAAGATACTCCTGTTGCTGACTGCGTCATCTCCAGAGCACCCCAGCTTTCATGTGGTGGCACTGAGTCTTCCTGGTTATGGGTTCTCTGAAGCTCCTCGCAAACAAGGCTTCTCAAAGAATCAGTTTGCAGAGGTATGTAATGGTATACAGGGTGAGACGAGAGGTTTGATTGCCCATTCCGAATCACAGGTTGCCCACAAGCTCATGCTGGCATTGGGGTATCACGAGTATGGTAATTCACTGACGACATCAAAGTTCTCTCAACCGTCAGGTTGACCTCCACTTGTAGCCACCCAGGGTGGAGATTGGGGAAGCCTCGTACGTTTATAGATAGGTTCCATTCCAAGTTACTCACCTCCCCCAGATTACCGCTACCATGGCTGTGGAATACGGCGGAAAGCATCACAAGGCCTGGCACACAAACACGCCGTTGTGAGTTGTAAGCATTCCTCGCAGAAAGGGTGACACCCAACCAGTTATTTCAGTGGCCTTCCCCCATCTCCCCACCGGGAGCCGTTGTCGTTCCTTTCTTTCCTAGTTACACCGTGGACCGCGAAAGAGAAAGAAGGCCTTGCGCGCACAGGTTGGTTCCGAAACCAAGGCAGCGGTTATTTCGCGGCACAACGCACCCAACCTCAGACGATCGGTTACTCGTTGGCTGATAGCCCCGTTGGCCTGCTCGCGTGGATCTACGAAAAGCTGCACAACTGGACAGACAATTATCCTTGGGAAGATGACGAAAGAATGACTTGCTCGAGATCGTGCAAAGCGGTACTAAATCTTGTGTAGTTCTGACGTGGATTTCTATCTACTGGTTCTCTCGTGCCGGCCCGGCTGCGTCCGTGAGGATTTACTTCGAGGTTATGAATGGTCGAGAAAATACTCCCCTGTCGCTGCCCTATCCAAATATTCCGATGGGTGCCTCGTTCTTCCCAAAAGATATTCATGTATTTCCGAAGGCGTACGTTTCTGCTGTCCTCTCCCGAACGATTCTGATCGATACTTTGTAGCTGGATTCGGCGAGGTCAGCGGGTTGTTGCCGAATTCGAACATGAGAGTGGGGGGCACTTTGCTTCTCATGAAACGCCGGAGGTGTTGGCGGATGATCTGCGTAGAATGTTCGGAAGAGGTGGAGGTGCCTACGGTGTCGTACCAGGAAAAGGTGGATATGCTTGAAGGCCACCGAGGTTGCGTACTACATATGAAAGTTGTACACTTGAGCTAGCTTTGAATCTCGGAGTAGCGCGTCCCACGCGACTGTCCCACGGACGCCACGTTCATTGCACAGGCTTGCAGTTCAACTTGAACACGGTCCATCGGGACCCAGCGCTCTCTTTTTCTCTCTCTTTTGGTCCTTCCGGTGGTGCATGAATACAAACTAGCTACTGGCATTCCCGAATTTCCTGCGATGGGCCAACCTCTGCTCGCCTATGTCGCCGCCGCGATCGCCGTTCTGATACCCTCTGTGAGTCAAACTGTTCCTTGTAAAAATCTCTTGCACGTTTCGCATGATGAGCGCCCATATCATCCTTGTTCTTCGAGCCTCGAGCCGTCTCTTCGGAGGCGCTGCGTCGTGGGCAAAGACGACACGACCTCCGGGTAAGGGGAAGCCCCCCTCTCGTCTGACCCTGTTCCTCCTGGACCCCCGTCACGCTCGCGTCTGATCACTCCTAGCTTTACCTAGCCCTCGTCTTCCTCTCGCCGTCCCCCATCGTGACGCGACCGTCGGAAAAGACCTACCGCTCACACACGTCCCCAACGACACCCCTCCCGCTCCCGTCCCTCGCCGACAAAGGCTCGCTCGACCTGAGCGTCATCATCCCCGCCTACAACGAAACGACGCGTCTCCCCGCCATGCTCGACACCACCCTCGCACACCTCCGCGCATCCACATCCACGTCCGCCGGTGGACGCACACGCACCCACGAGCTCCTCATCGTCGACGACGGCTCCAAAGACGACACGTCCGCCCTCGCACTCAAACTCGCCGCTCAGAACCCCACGGCCGACATCCGCGTGATCACGCTCGAAAAGAACCTCGGAAAGGGCGGGGCGGTGCGCCATGGGATGCTCCACGCGCGCGGTCACCGTCTCTTGATGGTCGACGCGGACGGCGCGAGCCGATTTGAAGATCTAGAGGTGCTGTGGAAGGCGATGGACGCGTTGGCGCCCGGGAACGAGCCTGCGGTGGTCGTGGGGAGTAGAGCACATCTCGTCAAGACCGCGGCGGTCGTCAAAGTATGCCATGTCTCTTTTGCGTCGTCTGTCTGGTAGGCTTATTGGCACCCATCGACAGCGTTCGCTCCTTCGAAACATCCTCATGTACGGACTTCATACCATCCTCCGCATAGTCGGCGTTGGACATATCCGTGATACCCAATGCGGCTTCAAGCTGTTCACGCGACACGCTGCACAACAGATATTCCCCGTTCAGCACCTTGCAACATGGATATTCGACGTCGAGCTTCTCTTGCTCGCCAAACAGCTCGGGATCCCCGTTGCAGAAGTTCCTGTCGAATGGCACGAAGTGGCGGGAAGTAAGCTCAATGTCGTCAAGGACTCGCTCCAGATGCTGCGCGATCTCCTGGTACTCAGAGGAAACCAATTGGTAGGACGATGGAAAGTCACTCCTTAGCAATAAAAGGTGTACGATTTACCGTTAATTTAATGGATGCAACGTCGAGTGGGAAGAATCTCGGTCAAAAAGAAAAAAAGTTCAAAACGTCCACTCCACCACACCCTCTATCGCTGTCAACATGCATCTCTCCTTGAGTAAATACAAGAAAAGATCGTAATTTTACATACGTGGAACATTAATGTTAGATGAGGTGAAGGGGCGTCAAGTCGTGAAATAGTTGAAAGCGGTGTCCATCAGGGGGGAATATTGGCGTTGATCTCGTCAAGCAGTTCTTGGGCAATCTTCGCATTAGACACCTAGACCACGGTCAGTTGGACGGACTAGGTCATGAAGTGGGTAGTGAGCCTACCCGAAGATTATAGTGCACGGTTTTGTTATCCTCGATAACACTGAGTCGTATATATCGCGGGTCTTGCGCCAGGAAACACTTCATTCCCTGGAATAGCGGTACATTTAACAACAGTGCGTAAACAGCTTCTTTTCGCATTACTAAAAGCGACTTAGCGCATGGAAACGAGCTCTCAGGAAGACACGAACCAAGGCGAGCTCCGCTCCCGTCCGATCGGCGAACGTTGAGCTTCAATAGGCCACTTCCCCGCTCTTTCCACTGATTTTGTGGACAAAGCGCATAGAGCTTGCCACGGGCATGAAGAAGTGTCTCCTCTTCCTCTTCACCAGTGATCACTGAATACGCGCTCAACATTCTGCACGGGCCATCAAGAGGATCTGAACTCGCCTTCTTGTTCCGTCAATTTCTCCTTTTCTTCCTCGCTCTGTTCTTCATCGCCGTCTTTGCTCGCCCGCAATCGTTCGCCAAACGTCGACGGTGCGCGATCGCTTCCTTCCCTGTCCGCGTCACCCTCATCTTCGCCACTCCCACTCCCATCTCGTACACTAACCACTGACCCCTCCAACGAGCTCCTCGAAGAGCCCCCATTCGGTGATTCTGCTCTTGCGCGCTTCGGATACGGTGCCAAAAACCCATAGGGGCCTGCTGCAGCTGCATACGTCGTAAACGTATTCAAACCCGTCCGTCGCGTCGGGGATTTGCTCCGTCCGAGTATGCTGCTCTTCCCGCTATTGTTGCCCAACGGCGATTTGGACCTTGCAGGCGAAAATGGAGACCCAGATGCAAATGGGGAAGTAGATCCCGCAAAGGCTTCGAATCCCGTTCGTTTAGTAGCGGTGGTTGGCGTGACTGGCTGTGAAGACGTCCGGGATGATGTAAATGCCGCGAACGACGATTGACTAAATGGGGATGTAAAAGGGGCATGGATGGGTGTGGTATCAAGAGGCAATGAAACATGCTTCGTGGACGGGAACGTGGCCGGTTTTTGATCGTTGGGCGGAGCGCTCGAGAAAACGTTCTGTCCCTTGACAGAGGCAAACGGGGATGCTGTAGAAGCGTACGACATGAACCCACCCTACAACACAGTGAGTGGACACGACACGGCGCGATACAACAGGAAACGCACGAGTTTCGGTGCAAGGGTCTCCGGGGGTTGAACTGGCGCTAATTCCTCGCGTTGTTCGGGAGGCGGCGACGGTCGCTTCGGGACACGTGGGTTATCATCCTTGTGTGCGTCGTCCCTGGGCCTCTTCGCGGTTTCGGCCGTCGGCGTGAGCGTCGACGGGCCACTCTCTGGACCCAAACTCGTCGCGCGATCTGCTAATTTGCGTTTGAGGCCCTTCTCGGGTTCGCCACCGTCCGACTCAGAGGCACGCCGGGTATGTGGGAGACTAGAAGCGACGTCATGCGCCTCGTCCGCCTCTTCGGCAGCGTCTTCGACGGAAGCGAACGAGTTTGGCGGTCCCGACGTGGATTGGGATGCAAAGACGACTTGCGTCGCCTCGATGTGACTCTGCGGCTCGCCCACGTCCTGGGATGGCGCGATGCTCGGCGCTTGCACGTCGTCTTGCTGAGGCTCCAAACTCTGTTGCCACTTGAGGTCTTCCACGCCCTGACTGATCTGCCGGACCTTGACGTCGTGCGGCGGCGAGACGCTGAGCGCCGGTGAGTGCGGGTGGGACGGGGTCCGAGAGCGCGACTGGCTCTGGGCGTCCTGCGCGTCCTCTTCGAGCGTGGTATCGAGATGCACCCGACCCTTCTTTGCAGGCGATTTCACGTCGTGCACGTGCTAATATGGGAATGGGAAAGCGAAGAAAGGAGCGTGTTGGGGGTGAATTTACGTCAAGGATGTGCCACGGGGGTGAGGCGAGAAGACGTACAGCGCTGGTGGCAGTCCTGGGTGTCGCAGGCTCGAGAGAGACCTCCCGTTCCCGTTTCCTGGAGAGAGTGTGTTCTGTTCGGATAGGTGAGGTAGTTTAGCATCGGGTGCAGGCAGGTCAAGGTGGGCCGGTTTGGTAAAGCAAGGCCGTGTTGCAGCCGGATAAACGCACCTGTGCACTCGTTTGCGTCGGGGGAGGGGGACGGCGAGGGTGGTGAGTTGTCGGCGGCGACGAGGACCTCGTCGACGGTGTCAGCCATTGTGCGCCGGTGGTCTGTGCGCGGAGAAGTGTGGTGCTTTGAAAAGCGGGAACAACAGGCGCAGCTGACAAGCGGCAGGGGAACGGACTCGGCACAACCCGATCAACAAAAACACCCCGACTTGTTCAGGATTCTCATTTCGACCGACGTTCATGTACACAAAATAATTAATGATAACGCCCCATCACCATCCTTCCTGCCGTCGTCGCTCGTCTGCAATCGTCAACATGTGCACCAGACTCGGCTCAAAAACAGGCTTCGTCAAGATACTGGGAACCGCCTCAGCGCGTGTGTGGAAACGGGGTCAGTACTCACTGATCCACGCCTGCCTCAACGTATTCTTTCTGGTCCCCGATAAGCGCATTCCCTGCACCATCTCAGTACCACGCCAGGCGTCCAGGGAGCAAGCACCTACCAGTCACACCGACGACAAAGTCGTGCCGGCCCATCTCCCGAAGCTTTCCCACTACCTCTAATCCAGACATGATCGGCATCTGGTTATCCAGGAATACGACATCGTAGCGACTCGGCGTCGATGTGTCGTCTTCAAAGAGTGATCCAGATGGAGGGTCTTCACTGAACCCCTGTCTCCGCCTAAACGTCCTCCCAACGATCATCTCGAGAGCAATCTCCCCGTTTTCCGCTGTTGAGACATGGCAGCCGAGTCTTGAAAGTGTCCGCGACATGATCGTTCGCGTCAACCGGTCATCGTCTACGACGAGCACGATCATAGGCGGCTCGAATACGGCCGAGAGTCCCCTCCTCAATGACGGTGCTGGTGTTCCCTGAACGGGTGATTTCAGGCAGCTTGCAGCGGGTTCCACGGAAACAGGTGATAGAGAGATTACTGCGTGTAATGGATCCCTAGACCCAGAATCAGAAAATGGCAACGGAATCTGATTCTTTCGGATAAGCCCCTTGGAGTTCCCTTCCACTAGGGTGGGAGTGCCACACGCCAGAGAACACTCCGCACGAGAATGCGCCGATAAACTGGATGTCCCAGCTACCGTGGAAGGTAATGGAGGGCCAAGCTGAGTCCCAGAAGAGAGCTCCCCAATGGTTCTCGTGAGCACATGTGGTTCTGACCCGTCGCTCGCATTCGGCAATTTCAACTCCACCAAGCCTCCTACGCAAACATATGTCAGTTGAGAAATGAAATAAAACACGATGTGCGCGTACCCTGATCCATAAGCGACTCCATAGCATTCGGAACCGATGTCAGTCGCGTAGACCGGCTCTGAAGCAGGTCAATGGATAACGGTCCCTCGAGATCAGATGAATGCTCCTCGCTCAGCCCAGACTCGGGGTCTTGCAGATCGACAACTTTGACACCTACACCCAGCGCTATTTCGCAATTCCCATGAACGGTGCCGCAATACCATTAATAACGGGAGAAGAGAGCATATGAGGTCTTGGTGACGAGACGGAGATAAAATATGGTACATACGCAATTCAACCCAAAATGTCGATCCATGCCCGAGTTTCGAGCGCACTCCCAAACGCCCACCACTCAATTTCACGATTTGTCGTACAAGAGCCAACCCTAGACCCGTACCTTTCCCACCTTGTTGTCGCCCCTGTTCGGTTTGATTGAATGCGGCTTATAGATAAGAATGAGTATGTGGGAAGTTGCTACCAAAGTGGTTCAAGACTTGAGACGGCTTACTAAATAGCTTCCCCTGTGTGATCTCGCGGCGTGGTATTCCACTGCCCGTGTCAGTGACCTCAATGCGTACAACTATTCTTTTCAATGGACTCTTGCATTGTAGGGGGGGATTGTCGACAGCTCCTTGGTCGCCTGTGACAGGGTAAGTGAATGTTGGACCCACTTCGTCCCCAGGGGTCACCAAAACCTCTTCGATGACATCTTCCAACTCTGCCTGAGGTCGGGGAACACGTATTGGTTCAGGGTGAAGATGTGCAGGAAATACGAGACGGGTCGAACAGGTAATACGCCCGCCTGCGGGAGTGAACTTGCACGCGTTACTGGCGTTGGCCGTTAGACGAGATCCTTCAGCGAGCTTCGACCTCACCTAGCGAGGTTGTTGACGATCTGACGGAGTCGTATTGCGTCCCCGAGGACCACCCCATCTTCCTCATCGCTAATGGTACTCGGATTTTCACCTGCAGCTTCACGAGCTGCACAGCGTGCGACCTACAAAATCAGAATAATAGTTCGGATTAACATGCGCCGCACAACCCACCTCATCAATGGTCTTATCTAAATGGGTCACTAATTCAAGATTACGTGCATCAGTGGCCATCCGTAATGGTATGAGAAGGGTGCGCATCACTGCATGGAATGCATATGGTTTGGATAAGATCTCAAAACGTCCACTATCCATGCGATTGCTGATAGACGTCAATATTTACTATTTATGAAATCCTGAGGGGACTTACAAATCAAGCATATCATTGAGTACTTCCACAAAGTTAATCAGGTGAGATTCATGGTCCATAAGAAAGCAGACCTTTGGACATCATCACTAAGCTACCCCCAAGTGCCATAAACTCGATTTCTTGTGTCTTCGATACTGCACCTGACGCTTCCATGTTCTGAACCGCCAAGACTGCCGCAGGTAAATGTTAGCAAGGACGAGAGTACTTTTCGGTAATGGTAATACGCACGCGCTGTGTTCAGGGGTACCCGGACCTGTACTAGTCACGATATAAATGTTGCGAATTTGTCAAAATCAAAGTAGTACTCATCATGAAAGACATAGCTGCGAACACACATCAGTCACTCCGACAAAGTCACGATACAAAGGGGCATTTACGATGTAAGTCGGCGCTTCGAGTCCGCTTCTTTGCGTTCATTGATCTGTGCCTTTTGAGTTTCTTTGAATTGGATCTTGAGTTGCTCGCGAAGAATGAAGAGTCTCCTCTCGGACTGCAAGCTGGTCAGTACTCTGGACCAACGAATACAAATGAAGCCTACTTGCGTTCTCATGCATGTAATGGGCAAAGAGAAGGAAAATGTGGTATAGGATGAAATTCAAGAGGTCTTGCTTGACGTGTCAGAGTTTACTCGTCCGCATGGAGGAAATCACGCACTCCGAACCCAAATTGGACGATAAGGCAAGATCAATACAGATGCACTGACGTGAAACCGCATGAGGCGGAACACCTGAAACGGCGCCCCAATTTCCACTTACACAATAAAGAAGGTCAAAGATCCGATGAGTGCGGCCATCCTGCTTGTCATCAATCCAAATAATGCGATCGTTTGTAAAGCCGAGGTATAGCTAGTTAGATTGTCAATTCAGGGAAGGGCACACGATGAGAAAGTCGTACTAGAACATGCCAAGAAAGTCTTTCGTGCCAATGTCAAAAACGTGAATTGGGCTATAGAAGCCGCACATGTACCTTGGGAGACACGATGTCAGGCACGATTAAGCTTCCAAGAAGTTAGCGGTACAAACATGGAAAGAAGCTCATACAGGCCCCTGGATATATTCCTTAATATGGATCGCTTAGCTGAATGAGAAACACAGACCAACACCAAGTTGCACAGCCCACAAGTATTTGGTATGGGATTGGCCGATCTCGAGGAAAGTCGAGCACGACAAAAACGAGCAATGGGAACGTCAAGGCGGGAGTGAGCTATCTGGATGTTAGCGTTCATTGGGGCGAGCAACAAGATTGACTGACACCCCATAACCAAATTTTGTCTAAGATAGTAATTGGACTGGCGATGGTGGAAGCACCCATAGCCCAGTTGACGACAAGGAAGAGAGAGGACCACAATACCAGCGACTGGGAACAACTGAAGGCGCTGTTTGAAGAAGGACGGAGAGAGATACCTTCTTAATAAACCAGTGTTCTTTGTGAAACCTCGCCTCGGTCCTGCCGTCAAGAAAGCGAACGCTAAAAAATTTGACAATGGCAGGCCATACTTTCCAGCGAAGCGACCAGAGTGAGGCGGAGAAGAAATGACTGTCGTCTGGCATTGCGGTCGTGTCACGGCCAAGACTGGTGCCAATCTGAGCATGACTATCAGAGGATCTTGTGGGGACACGTTCAGAGGGTTGATTAAAGGAACTTCTCGGGTCCTCTGTCCAATCTCTGTCGACGACGATCTCGTCTACCCCGTCTCCCTCGACGTCACCGCCGGTTCGCTGGCGAGTTTGATTGCCCTCGAGGGAACTATCGGCAACTGCGGAGGAGTCGGAGGGAGAGTCCGCGTCTATTCGCTTAATGAAGCGAGTGCAGTGGACTTTGATTCCAGCGAACCTGGCGGTCTTTGTTTTCCTGCGGCGCGAGGAGCCCGCCGGGCCAGCGAGTACGACGGGGACGGGGAGTTGGATGAATTCCTGGGGAACCAAAGGGACGTCGAGAAGGTCAGGCATGGCTGCGAGATGGAGGGAGCCCAACAAGGCGAGTCCAAGAGGCGACGGAGGGCGACATTCGGGGCAGGCCACCTGAGATGGCAGTCACTCGGCCAATTCTCTGAGACGCAATGTGGGTCCATGTCTGCCCCTCCAGCGCTTCCTATCCCGCCGGCACCAATCAGGTAACTGCCAAGTTCAGCCTCCGAACCCTCGACCAACACAAAATTACCCATTGTTCATCTTGAAAAATACCAGCTGTCGCCAGCTGGGCGCTCGTGCGGACTGTCTCTCCCACACTCGGGTTTTCGTGCACGAAAACGCTGGATTGTGCGCTCGGCCGAGCTCGGCTTGGATGTTCGCGCTCCGTCGGAGTTTGATTCTCCTACGGCATTCTACCTCGCACCTCGTTCACCTTGTCTCCTCCGTCATACGCCTCGTCCTGCTCGTAATTACACATACCCCTCCAGGTGCGCAAAAAATATGTTTCACATCGCTTCATAGAATGACCTCTACCCGTTCAGCACGTCGGTAGATTTTTTGCACCCCCATCTCCCCCAGCGCCTATGGCAGCACAGATTACCCTCCACAGTGGGGACAAGGTCAAAGTCAATGGTAAAAATCAGCTCTCACTCTTGTCCCCCCTCTCTCATTCACAGGAATAATATGCTACAGATCATGTGTATTGTTCCCCTCCTTGGCCAGTCCGTGACGGCACCCCTTACTCTGTGGCACGCATCATGGAGTTTCTTCCCCCGGAAGGAACCGCCAAAGGTAAAGGAAAGGGAAAGGAAACCTATACCCGTGTTCGCCTCGCCTGGTACTACCGTCCTAGCGACGTCAGCGATCGTCCCGTGGCCGATTCCCGCCTGCTCTTAGCAGCCATATATTCGGAAGTGTGCGATATCAACCAACTTCGATCCAAATGCTTCGTCATTCACAGGGATAAAATATCTGACCTTGCTGGCTGGAAGAAGCGCCCAGACAGATTTTATTTCAATCGTCTATTTGACCCTTACATTAAGAAGGAATTCGAGGTCATCCAGGCAGCAGATGTCCGAAACCGTACGTACCACAAAAGTCACGTGTTTGCAACTCAACTTCATCCATCTCCGCAGTACCCGATCACATACGACAAGTCTTGCTCTCCAGATATGAGTATGTGGTCGCGGAGAAAGATGTCGTTCCAGACCTCACAGACACCCTTCGTCTATGCGCCACATGCTGTCAGTGGTGCGCAAAGTAAGCGGCAGACCTGGCACTTTCACGCACGTATCTTATTGACTCCATCCATTAATTAAGCCCCGATACGGTGGGGTGTGATAGATGCAAAAAGTTCTTCCACATGAGCTGCGTTCAGCCGCCCCTCCTTGCCAAGCCGTCGCGTGGTTACGGTTGGACGTGTGCGCCGTGTTCGAAACGCCACGAGGAAGAAGTAGATAGTCACGAAGTTCGTCACCTGACCCCAGTAACGAAACCCAAGTCGAACGCCCCAGCGCCTCGAGGGCGTGGCCGACCACGAAAGGATCGAACCTTGGCAGAAAAGGAGGAAAACGTGGACATCAAATACTTCAAAATGTGGCCTTTCCGATACTTCGGGTGAGTGGCTATTTTGGACCTTCCTCCCCTAAGTCGACCAAGTTGGCTAACCGCATGCCGGCAACGACACAAGGCAATACACCGTTGCGGAGGATACGCTTGGTAAGTGTGAAATTTCCATTAATGGAAAAGGTTATATATGGATCGTAGATCCGGACGACCTCATTTTCCCTCGTGCGGCCACCCGAGTCGGGCCGAAGTACCAGGTTGTCATTCCCTCTCTTAGTGCCATGGTCTCGTCATCAATTGGTGACGATGTTTCGCCACCCAAAAATGTCGTGGACGGCGACGAAAGAGGGGGAGACAATACCGTGGAGGCACTAAGTGTCATCAACAGCCTAACGGACGAGGAAGGTGCGCATATATATTTAACATACTGTGAGGTAATACCAACTGACTGTGATCCAGTTGCAGAACGTAAGTGACTTGGTATTTGCCGGGTCCTCTTCATTAATTGCTCCGTCTGTGAAGTGGAAGAATGGATGTCTGCACTGACCAGAAGGAGCGAGGATATGCACAGCGTGGATTGGCTTACAGAGGCATTGCGCCGCTTCTCACACGCACATTTGATGAACAGGGGATGGTCCACTGTGGACATGAGCGTCCCTCTTCGTGCCGAGAAGGTGACTGTCACACATTCGCTTGCGTTGATTCACCTTGATCAAACTCTACCTTGTTCCTTTACCCCTTGTAGTGGAAAAAGGGGGAAGTTAGATATACTGACAGAGAATGGACTGCGGAAGAGGTCGCTGCCTTTGAGGATGGTATCCTTCTTCATGGTCCAGAACTCCGAGCGGTACGTGACGAAGTAGGTACGCGGACGGTGCCCGAGGTCGTCAGATTTTACGGCCATTGGAAAAAGTATGTTTCCAAGTTTACGGTGCCGATCTATTTTTTTTTTCACACTTGATGCTAGCTCCATGCTAAAGGAGGAGCATATATGCACTCGCGAGCGTGCCGCAGTCGTCAAAGAAACCGAGGAAACCGAGCCAACTGTAGAGGTGCACATGTCCGATGATGAAGGTTCTACCATCCGCGGGCCGATAAAGGCAAACACTAGTTGTGGCGCTTGTCGAACACGCGAATCCGATACCTGGTGGCGGGCTCCCAAAGGTCTTGCCACCGACCTCCTCTGTGAAACTTGCGGCACGAACTGGAGGAAATATGCCGACTTGAACGTTCGGCCCCTTCGCGAGGAGATCTTCCCCCCAGGGAAGAAGAGTGCAGAGAAACGTGAAGGCACGCCATTGAGTGCTCCGAATGCGAAGCGGCTCAGGGTATGGTCTTTTGCCGAGTGTTTTTCGCTGGATTAATTTTTTATCATTGACAGACCTCTATAACGACGAACGGCACCTCTCCACCCGTCATGCCCGCTGCTCCTCAATTGCGGTGTCTGGCGTGCCAAAAGAATGGACCCATGGGTCGAGTCCTTAAGTGCAGCCAATGCCATTTCCGAGTACATGCGGGTAAATACATCATGAGCTTTGGCGGATAATAAATATTTATACATCTACTAAGGAGCGTGTGGTGTCTCTGTAGACAAGCATGCTGTAGAATCATGGCTATGTGATCTCTGCGACAACGAGAAAACACAGGAAGTATCTTTGGTGAGCAAATTTATTTTGGCTTTTTTTCTTAACTTACTTCGGGTCCGCAGAATACCGATTGCGTGCTCTGTCCACGCAGGAAATCGAAGATGTCAGCGAAAAATACGGATTCATTTTTGCGTGCTGCGAAACCCACGGAAGGTCAAGCATGGGCTCATGTCCTGTGTGCCGTATTCTTTCCCGAGGTCACGTTTTCCGATGTTGTACATCTACGGTTGGTGGAAGGTATCAGTACCATCCCTCGTGCTCGTTGGTCGGCGGTACGTGCCCCTCCTCCAGACGCCTGTGATGGTCATTCTTACATACCACAGCGGTGCACTTTGTGCGGCGAGGCGGGGGGTGCTGTCATTCGATGCAGCGATTGCATTCGAGAATACCATGTTTCTTGCGCTTGGAGGAACGGTCACCGGTTCGGTTTCGAGATCCAACCCGTAAGTGTTTCCCCTCTCTTCGCCACTGCCACGCTCACACACAACCGTCCCTCCTTCATCCAGGTCCGGAATCATCGTCGTGACGCCATTGCGACCACGTTCAAAGGCGAGACGGGCAACATGGTCCCCATCGTCTGTTGTCAAGAACATGACGCGAGCAAGCGCGTGCTGTTCGACATGTGTGAGACGGACGAAACTGGCGAGGTGATCCCCCCGCACGCTGTTTCTTTTCCGTTGAGACGCGCTGACTTCGCTCTTTTTTCTTTGTCTTTTGCCCCCGCTTCCACACCTTGCCCATGGCATTCCAGACAGCACTGCAAGCATACTGCCGAACGTACAAATGCGCGCCCGTGTCCCAGGCCCACGCACTACTCCGGAAAGCCCGCCGCCTCGACGCCCTCCTCCACCCGCACCGCCTCGAGGTTCACTCCGACGGCCCTACAGAACCAGATCACCAATGCGACGTTTGCGCGACGCAGCATTCGCCCTGCTTTTATCGGAGCAGGTACTACCCCGATCGATGGCACTGTCACAAGTGTCATTGGTCGTTGCTGGCCGGGGCGGGCGGGGACGGGGAGACGGTCGAGGAGTGGTCGGAACACGTGTCGCCTCGCACGTCGCGGGCGATGCAAGAGTGAAACACAGTTGTGTGGGTAAGCGGATTTTGCGCTCGCGTCGTCGTCGTCGTCGTCGTCGCAGTTGGGCCGGGGTCACGTCCCGTCCGTTCCTTTTGAGACAGCTTTTCCTTTTCTTGACACTGCCATTATGGTCACATGGGTACATTTACTTGTAAACTAGTTTGATTGGAGAAATAACCAAACGAAAGGAGAGAAAAGGAAAAGGACGATAGAAAATAAGAGATGCAGCACGATACAAACATCAAATGGTAAGGGTAGTACTGTGTAAAGAAGACATGCAAATAAGGAGAAGTTTAAATATCCGCGAGCGGTTAAAAGAGTGAGATAACGTCTAGCCAAGTGGCGAGTCCTACGTCTTGATTCGTTTGTAATATAGTACATATGCGGGGCGTCCCTGTGAAATGGTGAGAGGAGTGTCTGAAGCGGGAGAAAGCGAAGACGCACCACCACCTCCTTGGAATCTATCGGGGTGACCCGACTGTCATCACAATAAAGCCATCCAGGCCGGGATGCCACAAACGCCGTGTCTACACATCCATGAGCCAGACGAAACGACAGTGTCACCAAACAACGAAAACGAAACGCTCACAATGACCATTACTCAGATTACCAAAGTGGTTCGTGACGCTGTACAGATCGTACTTGTATGGCGGCACCTGCACGCGCGGGTCACTGGCTGCGCTCGTCGGCGTCGGTCTCTCGGGGTTCTTGCGCATGTCTGGTGGGAGTGGAGGTGGCATGTAGTTGGTGAGATCGAGGTTTTTGAGAGGAAAATCCACGATCGTTTCGATCTTGTCCGTGAAATGACCCTTGACGGAGAAACGCTTGAGGTGTATCAACAACACAGGAGGTAAACGCGAGAGCGAGAGAATCTTTGTGGCACTGCGCAATACTTTGCATTTTGGACAATGCCTGAGGCAGGTCAAGGGTGAGATCGTTTTGGGATAGGTAGACTGCGCTTACCATGCCTCTGACTTTTCAAGTACCTCCTCCTTGACGAACGTGTCTAAACATGAAGACAAGGAAACCCTTGACGGACCCTTGATGTTGGGTATCGGCAAGGTCAAATACATGAATGAATTGTAGGTCGTTGAAGTCTGAAACGTGAAACTCGTCAGCACGATAAAGTTCTGAAAGTCGAGGGCCACGATTATCACTGACGTGATGACAAGTCAGACACTCCATCCTATTCCGAAACTGTCCTTGGAAATAATCCACAATCAGACTGTCATTTCGCATCCTGTATATTTCCCACTCCTGCTCGCTCGCGATCTGCTGTGGAAGTTTTTCGAGTTCAGCTTCCCGTTCGGGTGACGATTCATTTTTAGGTTTCGTGAGCACACGATTGAGGTCTTCGTGAAGGCCATCCAGAAGGAACGTCAAAAACTCTTGCGAATCATGCTGGTCTGAACCACTAAACTGGGGCGCATGATTACATATTGATTTCTATGTGGGGGTGGTAATCCGAGTAACGATTAAACTGGTGGAAAGATAGACGTACTCGGAACCCAGAAGGGTTGAAGTAGGGAAGCTCTGAATGGGACATGTCATAGAGGATCTGTGCAAATGCACGCGCCAATCCCCCTTTCGTTCCCAATGGATTCAGCATATTCACCGCATTCTTCCACCGCCCATCTTGAATGCGGTCAGTAATCTCGTTCTATGCATGTTTAACCAGTAGACCATACCCGTGAAGAATTTTGCAAAGGGTACCGTGACGCTCAAACACTGCATTGTCGCATTCATGTAGCACGTGTTACCTAGATTCTTCAACCCAGTTGTATTGATCTGCATATCAAACCAATAGACAACTGGATAGTCAGACTGAATAGTCGGGGGTTTTGGACCTGCCCTGGTCATGCATGGTGCCGAAACAGAGTATGACGATGAATGCAGGAGACGAGGTCGCGAGTCCTGACGCTCAGACGCAGGAGTAGCCGCGGGTGGGGGTAGCCGAATGACGTGGAGATCAGGGTAATCGATGGGTGTTGGGCGATGAGTAAAGCCGGAGCCTGTGGAACCATTCATGTACTCACTTCGCCGTCTTGCTAGCGGCGAAGGGTTGATGGATGCTTGGGGAGGGAGGGATACAGGAGTAAAAAATGAAGGGGTTGGAGAGAAGGAGGATGCGCTTGTTACAGGAGGTGATGCTGAAATGATTGAAGGGTATGTGATAGATGTTGAACTTGTTGTACCGTTGCCAAAAGAGTGGATTGTCGGCCTGGGTGATTGTGATATCTGCGGCTAAACAGTGAAAGTGGTGCCACCAAAAATACCAATACATCTTACACTTTCCGATTGACTATGAGAATGTGATATAGATGACGGAGGTTTGGATATCACTTGGCGACGAGCTAGAGATGCAGGACCATCCGAGGTCCCGTCAATTAGAGGAGTCTTTCCGGGCAATCTTTGAAAATCACCGGCTGTGAACATCATTTGAAACATTGGAATGGTGGAGACATACAAAGGGGACGAATCCGGAAATCGTTTCTCCATCAACAGACCGTTTACGTGCGATGAGCCCGGCAGGGACCGATTGCGCAACGCATCAGATATCGACGTGGAAGATAGCACCGCACCTGAGGTACTACTGATACCATTCTCGAGAATACTGTTTGGTGAGGCCCGCGTTCCGGGAACTCCGCGGACGACCTCATCGGAAAACATTTGCTTCCACGCCTGAAGACCCCCTGCAAGCAACACGGGCGTATGGCGCAGAGGCTTTCTGAATGCACTGTCGAACACGGCTCGGACAAAGGCCGATAGCGGACCAGTGAGATCATGCGTTTCTGAAGAGGTATCATAAAGAACCACAAGGTCAAATTTGTCACGGTTCTGGAAGAGCACCCATTCTTCCCGTGGTGCGACAACTAACGAATCTTCAAGGCCAGCAGCCGTCACGCTACGCCTATCGTTAGCAGACAACATGTCAGTGTATAGGTTCCTAATTACCTTGGACGTGCAAGGACGGACGGTTCGAGGCATACTATGGCATCTGCTTTGATATGTTCATTGTCAAATTCTTCTCGCGTCCGTATGTCAACCACAAGGGTTTTAAGACTGGGTGCAGCCAAGTAGTCACGCAGGAGTTCGGGAAGAATGGTATTTGACGCCGGAACTACCGGCTTTTCTGGTACAGGTGACGTCTTTGAAGAGAGCGGGGAAGATGCGAGACTGTTAATTGACGGTTTTGGGGCGATTGACGGAGAAGCTGGACGACTGATGAAGGCGTTTAAGGTTGGTGTTATCGGTGTACTGGAAGGGCGTGGTCCAGGGTCGATGGATAACGACGGGAAGTGTTTGAATTGAGGTGAAGTCGGCATTTCGGTACCGTTTACGCCATTCAATTGCGAGATAGATGTCCGGTGGGTGATACCACTGCTCCCAGTGGGTTCTGAAACTGGAACGGACGGGAATCTGGATGTAAATTCGTCCAATTCGTCTATGGATGGGAAAGCTTGTGAAAACTCAGCGATAGTAGAATGAGCAAAAGGAGGGGAGGATGATTCTGTGGATGTCGGTGAAGGAGGACCCAGGCTTGAGGGCGGGACAACAGCGTGGGGAGATGATGTCGTTGAGCTGTTGTTCGATGGTGGGATGACGGCCGAAAGGGGCGGAGGGGGAGGCGCTGACACAAGCGTTGGCGATAGTTTGTGCGTGCGTATGGGCTCTGGAGATCTGAGCGGGATGGAAAGAGGGGAAGAGGGTGCAACGGGGAATTCTCGGGGGGTACGCTTGGACGTATCAACGGCCAATCCGGCGTCGTTCAACTTCCTGACACGATCAGCTATGGAGTTCCCGACCCGTCTGTCTGGCTTTGCATCAGTGTTGTTGTCACTGATGAGATATGTGAGTAGGGTCTAGAGATATAGGTTGATAATGCTCACGTAGCAGCTGATTTTTCCAGATCAGTCAACTTTTCCTCGATCGCTTGAACACGTTGTGTAAGGTTACTGCCTTCGGTCTAATCATGCGAACATTAACCGCAAATGAGGCTGACGAGATAAATATTAACCTTTCGGAAGTCGATGAACTCCTTGCACAAAACGCCATGCCGTCCAGGTTTGTTTTCAGCCAAGAACTCTGCGCTGTTCATGAACATGTGGGCCAGGATACCGGCCCTCAAAAGAGGGCCAAAAGCCGCATTGAGGTCACCCTGGTTCTCATGGATCTGACCCTGCTGAGACTGGGTACGTGCGGCCTTGATGAGTGAAATGGCGGATGCTCCCTTGGCAGCTTTGCGGACGTCCTCCTTGACCTTTTCTTTTACTTCTGCGACAGTCAGATCGTCGTTGGTGGCGACGGAACCATTGTGCATTGCTGGCAGCGGATTATGGTCGTTTCTGGTGTTGTCGGGAAGGTGAAAGTGACTCTTGTCACTGTGCGAAGATCCGAAGCCTGGTCCAGGTGACGTCGGGAGTAGTATGGCAACTCCAGGCATTAAAACAAGCACCAGATCGACGGAAAGGAAAAGAAAAATCTGCCAAAAGGGAGAGACCGGACTGCGAAGGGTACGAGGAGGAGGTGATGACTCTGGTCCCTACGAAAAGGACCGTGATTACGTAAAGCGCAGTTCCTCAGCGTGTCACGTTCTCCGTGACCAGCATGTGACTTATTTCGCGCACGTGACTCTGGCGCGTTCAACATCGACGACGATGACCAACGTCCACTGGGCGCTCGACGTCTCTGTATCTGAGTTTGGATCAGCCTTTGACACCACCTCGTCCTCCTGCACATCGACCTCAAGCCTCCAATACATAAACTCACAACTTGTCGCCCATGGATTCACTGCAAGCCCTGGCATATCGCTCGACGGCGTCTCCAACGAGAATATGGAACGTGTCACGAAATGTCTGCTCGCGATGCTCAGTCAACGAGTGGTATGTCAACCCGTCCCGATCAGAGTCTACTGCTCAACACGTGCCAGACCGACATGTCGCGGGCAGAGGAACTGTCAACGCAGTTTCGAACTCTGTCGTACGACCATGAGCGACTCATGGGCATGCATCGCTCTTCCATCGAAACAGCACTCAATGCAGAACGTGAAGCGAGCATGCACAAGTCGCGTCTTGCGTGAGTGACAGCAGAGCTGCCCCGCTAGGCACCACTCATCAGTGTGTGCTAGGTCTGCTGCTCGTTCGCTGCAATCATCAGAGTCGAGTCATAAACAGACCACCGCCGAACTTCAGCGTACGAGAACGTCACTCCAGGCCCTCCGTGCCACACACGCAGCCGAACTCAAGAAGAAGGAGAAGGAGATCGAACGAATGGTGGAAAAATGGACCAAACTCGCAGACTCTCAAGCAAAATCGTCCACGGCCTCCCCTGGCATGGTAATTCGAGGGGCCAACGCTGAGGTCGCCTCAGGTATGGAACTACTCGGAAAGGGTAAAGGATACATGGAAGTCGCTCTAGAGCACGCCGAAAGCTCAAGGAAGGAACTTCTTGACGAGACGACCCGGCTTAGACGACTGATACTCGTGTCTGCGAATCGCTTGCAGTCTATGATATATGAAATACGCATTTTGGCTGCCATCAGGTCAGAAGAGGCAAGCTTCTTTCATTGTTCTTCGACCGAGATGGTCTAATATGCAATAGCCAACTTCCTTTGACCATGATGCGCTATTCCCGCTTACCCCAGTCAATGCGGCGGATGATAAAATTCTTTCCCTCTTTGCATCCGCGAACGATGCCATTTCCATACTTTCAAAACACTTCTCGGACAAGCCAGGCGCCACCCACATTGAAACTTCTGGAAAACCCGCGGAAGCAGATTCCGAAGGATGTAAACCCCTTCAGGCTGTCATCGAGAAGCTCCAGACCGAACTTGGTGTGTCGGACTCTATTCGCTACTATCTTTTCAACTGATGGTATTCCATTCCTTCAGATGAAGCGAAGAAACTACACGAAACACACGCAACCGAAACACGCGAACTCCTTAATCAACTAGCAACCCAAGGGATGCAGAGAGCCTCTATGGACGACTTGATGATCGCTTCCGAACGCGATGTTGAACGTGACCGGCTTGATCGTATCAAGAAAGAGCTCGAAGATGAACGCGAGAAGTTCACCCATGCAGCCGTGAGGCTCGGCAAAGAGAAGTCTGCCTTCGAGGTAAGGCTCGTTAATTTGCTTTTACCAATCTTGTCCCTCATTTTCATGGTCAGAGTGAAAGGATCAAGTTCTTGGATGAAAGGCGATCATGGCAGGTCCAGCAAATGCTCTCGGAGCACCCTCCCATCCTTGCTCCGGAAGCATTACCTCCCGGTGTACCTCATTCCCCCGGTTTAGCTGCTCACCTGCCTGAGGTAACGAAATCACCCCGCAAGTCCCCTCGCAAGCAGAAGGTCGTAGGCAAATCGGGTAACAGTCGTAAGACGCGCATCTCCCGTCGTTCCTCCATCTTCTCTATTCCGCCCCCCACCAATGTTGAACCTGCGTACGAGACGGAGGTGATCCCCATCGTAGTCCCTGTATCAAAACAACAAACGAATAATAAACCATCCGCCCTGACGAAATCGATCCTTCCAACGTCTTTCGTTCTCCCACCCCCGTCACCCAGGACATCTCTACCACCACCCGACCCGTTGCTCGGTCCCCTGGATAATCACATCCCTGAGAGCGATCCGAACCCCGTCGAGGACTCATCATCCTCCTCTCCTCCAAACCCAATACCGACGATCATCGAGCCCTCCCTTGCTCCCATGGCCCCAGCCGCACCTCGAACCCCACCCCCCTTCCGACGTCCATTCCCTATGGCAAAACCCATGGCATCTCATATGACCCATGCCTATTCACCCGTAAAACCCAGCCCGCTCAGTCGCATCCTCATGCTCGCCGACTCCCCCGAGAGCCCAGAATCCGAACTGTTGCCAAAACCAGATGACAAAGATACGACGCCGACGGGGTGCCCTGTGCCCGCCATGGTGGGGGCAGCGGCAGCGAGGGACGACGATGACAGCCCACTCAGAGAGAAAAAGACGGAACGGAACGTCGTGAAAGCGAAAAAGGGTGACAAGGCGGATACGAAGAAGCGGGCGTCGAAAGAGAGAAGCAGGGTCAAGGAGGAGCCTGTCGTTCCCGCAGTGACGGGAAAAACCAAGACGGTCGGTGCTGGGGAGAAGGAGAACCGGGATAAGCTATCTCGTCGGGGTTCACCGCCCATGTTGGGTGCTCCCCCGACGAAACCGCCTAGTGCCTCCAACACGAGCAAACCGGAAGTAGCAGCCAAACCCACGACAAAGGTGCCGGTAAAGTTGCCAGTCGGGAGAGGTGGTGCAAGAAGAGTGCCTATCGGGAGTGCGGAGGCGGCGCCTTTACCCGGGTGGCGAGGTTGATGGACATTGTGTATGTATTGTATGCTTACACTTCTCGACATAATTGTACCAAGATACCCTCGCGATATGATCGACTGTCATGATATACACTGACACAAGCTTTCCCACAAGAAAATTAGGAATCAAGACATTGAGGTATCAAGAATGAAGCAAAATAGTTCTCCAGGTCTGCAACGGCGGTTGAAGGAACGATTGTCCCTACATATCCATCCGGCCGAATGACCACGAGCGTAATCTGCTCCGGATCAATTCCGAAGCTCTCATACGCATGCCCACCTTTGCTCCCTGTCACATCGGTATCGTCGAGAAGCACTCTGTGACCATTGATCAGCCCACCATCGACAAGGGTGAGAGAATAACACTCACTTTGACCAGTGGGGACGAAAGAATGCCGGGACGCGCAAATAGTTTATGTCGTCCTTCTTGCCCGAGGTGATCGTGATAATGTCGAATACAGTCGAGATGTTCCCATCAGCAATGTATTTATGGAAGAAGCTTGACGGCTTGTTTAATTGCTCTGCGAGCGAATTTAACTCGACGATCCGCGTCTCGGTCAGGTTTCCCACAAAGAATAACACTTTGAAGCGAACATCTGCGGGGAGCAGGTCCTGTATTTCAACTGGCCGTATGTCGGCAGCGCGAACAAAGATTTGTGGGTGCATTCTTTGTCCAATGGTCAGCTTCTCTGCGCACTTCTGGTGTCTGGGGTCCACAATCGCAGACGGAGAATAGTGAACTCCGATGCCGCTCGTAAATCCTCCGAATGTCTGGAACGCTCTGATAAACGAGTTGATGAGAGAAACATTCACTGACAGCCCAGAATGCCATGTGCAAGACACTCACCGCAAGAACTGTTCGTGGGAAACACCGTCGTCGTTCTCCTCTGTCCTCGGCTTTCCGGAAAACAGAGCCGCAAATCCCTTGTCAAAGTCGATCAAGTCTTGCGCGTATTTTCTGCGTTCGTATTCGTACTAAGAAGAGAGGATATAATAGGTACAGAAGGTAAGTCTTTTCGAAACCTACAGTCTTCAAGAGCGACGGGTTGGACCATCCTCTGAGTACCTGTGCAAGCTTCCACGCTAAACAATGCTCAGTCCACGCCCAACGACGCAGGGAGATGCATACCGAGATTATGGGTATCATTCATACTGGCGTTCATACCCTGACCTGAACCATGGAGAAATGAATCCAAATTCCAGATGGAAGAGAAATCTTCTCACCAGCTTTTGGGGAATGAGTATGGCATGCATCGCCGGCAATGAAAACGCGGTCCTTGACGGAGTAACTAGATGCCACACGCTGCCCGACTAGCAGGTATCTCGTACGTTGACATGGTCGTGAACGGGAATACTTGGAAACGACATACTGATGTAAATTGTCCACCATTCGATCTCTTTCGGGTCTCGCAACTCATATGGATAGAATATCTTCCTCGTGACCTACCGGCACTCGTCAATCGTACGACAAATCTCATCCCATCCTTGAATATACTCACCGAAACGAGCTTCTGCGGAGTCATCTTGCTCTTGTCAACTCTCCCGGTCAGACCTACAACGTCCGTGTCCGATAGCTGGGTGTACAAACGGACTGTGTCACCCTCACGTGGAATAACCATGCAGGACCCATTCGCGGAATGGATAACGGTACGGTTACGAATATCTGGAAAGTCTGTTTCCGGTACGATGTCGACAACACCCCAGATGTAGTCTGTTCGGTTTCATCAGGCATGCAGCGGAAGTACAGTACCAGTGTCAAATTACCTGTTTGTTCGCCTTCCATCTCAATTCCTAAAGCCTTTCGGACCCATGAATGTGCCCCTACAAACTGAATGTCGGTATCAGACTCGCATACGAGTGGGGTACGACTCACCATCTGCTCCAACAACGAATTTGGCATGCACGATTTCTGTCCTACTCTCCTCGTCAATTGCGTCTAGACGTTCCACAGTAACCTGCAGTGATCATTGTTTACAAAATACAGGATGAATGGTCTGATTAGCGCCCACCTTCACGGGGTATGACGAAGGGCTTGACAGTTCATCGGCGTCTTCCGAGATCTCAATGTCCACGGGTCGTCTTGGGCGTTCGACTTCTACTTCGTGATGCTTCATAGAGTCGATAAAAATAGCCTCTATTGCTCCCTGGTGGAGTGTGATCTAGACACCCATCCATGAATTAACAGGAAAAGAAGTTCGACGACAAGGACCGCACCTCAAATGGGTAGCGCGCATTTGGCGCAGTGACGTCGGGGGCACGTCCTGTGCACTTCAGGATTCACCCTTCAGAAACTCAAGAAACACACCAATGCCAGAGATGGCTCGTACCTCGATTCCTCCGTCACGGCCAGGATTGTAGAAAGACTTGAGTCATCGTAGCCCGTTAGACGCGCACAATTTATGAGCAAGGGAACGTTCACGTACACACATGTGCATCTGATTTCCCTCTCGGATCAAGCGCTCGGCGAGCCCATAGCTCTAACACAGAGGTTCGATACGCGATGAAAGACGTGGGGAGCGAGAGCAGTCTGTACCTGCAACACTTCGATTGTCCTTGGCTGAATACCGTCCGCTTGACCGGCTGGGACCTTCATGGGGCTGGAGACTATCAACGCTCGAGCGCTAGTGTCGTTGAATATGATCCGTACCGCTTGTCGATTATCCTCACGTCTGCGCGTGCCATTGCGAGTGCGTTGGCGCACATGACTCCGGCAGGGCCAGCTCCGATGATCAAGACATCAACGCGACTTTCCAGAGGCATGGTAGATGGTGTTGGTAAAGCGGAGAGAGTCTTTGGCACGTTTGTATATGGCAGGTGACCCGGTCATTCATATAGGCGAGACAGCACAGTCTTAGTCTACTGATCTGATACCAAAATCGCACGCACGGCGTGGGTGTTGTCAGATATCATCCCTCAATTGAAGGACGGAATGAAATCAGTGGGTAAAACAAGGCTTGCGTCAAGTTTCACTCGGCGGCCGGCAGTTGACTGGCGATCGCACTGCCAGCCGTAGCGTTATCAGTACAAAACGCCCATGAGAATGAAAAGTCAGCGAAGAATCCCACAGTGACTCCACTGTTTCTTGTGCTTACTACATGGCAGGGGAAGCACATGCTGCACAACTTCTCACTGGCAATTGACAATCTGGCGTGCAATCTCCGTGCACCCAGTATGGCTCCTTATTGAATACGCAACGTCCGCTCACGTCCGCTGTCTCAGGCTCACACCAGCTTGGTTATTATACTCGGGCTAGAACCTGCAGTGCCGCCGCCGCTGCGGGACTGGCAGCCGCTTCGGAAATCTCCGGGGACTAAAACGTGCGCAACCTCTATAGCGGCGATCATTTCAATAGAGTGTAATCTCAACATCTGGGTACCCGGTGTACGGTACGGGCCTCGACCGACAGTCTGGTGACTAATACATTCCTCGTACCACTGCAAGCACCGCGAAGCTGTTCAAGAATTAACTTGACTTCAACTTGAAAAGTTGCGTCACACCCACAGCAGTTTGGACACGCTGAGAGAAGGAACAAATCCGGTAGCGATGGAACGTACTAGCACTGACCATCACCCGATGGCCAGCAACGCTCGACGCCCGTAGGCTTCGAAGGGTGACTATTGAAATCATATTGACATCCGTGCTTCCTGGAGACCGAAGTTCTCAGTCCTCCTTCCTAGTAACGAATCCGATGGCAATGTGGGCTCCATCTTTGACTTGGATGGCGCTGACAACTTGAATGTCAGCACCACCAATAAGGATGATGGGGATGTTGCCTTCCTCTGGACACCAAGCTTGGATATTCCACTGTCATGCATCCCTGCATCGTATCTCAAAGAGTAAAACCGACACGATCAGCACAGGTCTCACCGTGTCCGGATCTTCAGCGGGTGCTCCTGGGAGGATGTACAATAGCTTGCCAAACGGCCTGAAGTTAAACCGCAAATGCCAGTTTTGTCAACCTATACCCAGTCAGAAAACCAGGACTGCTTCAAGTTATATCACTCGCGGACTGTCAGTCACTTCTTGTTCATTGGTGCGTCCGACTTCCAATGTAAACATTCAGTCTGACTCGTCGTGGCCGAGTTTAAGCATATCGTCCTCATCCGTTGCTTTACTCCTTCACTCAACAGGATGGTTTGCGTGTGTTCGGGTGAGGTCAAAGAAAAGACTTGACCACACAGCCCTGTCAGGTACTGACTACCTAGGGACAGCTGGATGACCCGAGGTACAAGAAATTCCCACTAGCCTACCAGTTGTCCAGATGGCCAGTTGCGGTGAAGTGCATCTCGCCGCCATTGACGAGACCCATGCATTTCATCCCGCTTGGATTGTTCGTCCCCTGTAATATTGATACTTACCTTGCTTACCGGCTCCTCCGTTTAGTTTCGTACATGATGTCAACGCCAGAGCAAACTTAGGGCTCACATCATCTTTATTGGGCCGAGAAAACGACGTGGGACGACCATACGGCGTCTCCCATTCGTCGAAATCGCATCACATTTATGGGTTCATTCACATTGACAGCGGACGCCATTTGAAATGGGTGACGTCCGGATCCATCTCGCATAGGTAGCTAGCAGGCACGCTACTAGTAAGCCTCCCAATAGTACAGAACGCCGTGCACAGCCCGCGGGTTTCTGTCACACCGCGGGTAATCGATGGGTGGTGGTACGGGTCGGTGTCAACCCGTAAATACCCGTTGGGTGTACGGGATTCGCGGATACTGATGCAGTGTGCATTTGCCCATCCGCGGCCCGCGTGTTACTCGTCGGAGCAACCCTAAATATTAATGATCGGTGACTTATTCTGGCAATTCTGCCTTGTTAAATGTTACAGGTACCTTGGATTAGAACAAATCATCGATTGAAGGTGCATCATAGTGTTTCCAATCAAGGAGCCGTCTACACTACCTTCGACAAGCATCTATGGGTTGGGTGGTCCTGACCATCGGCTGCACAACTCATCTCGCATGCAATCTCCGTGGGGGCACTGTTTCGTGGGGAGTAGTAAGATAACATTCAAATTTGAAACAGTTAAAAGCCTCTGTGAGTACATTCTCGGGACCTGGTGGTAGCCTCCCTGAGAATCAATTGTGTTGACGATGCTATCATAGCTCCCTCTGAATCACGGTTCCGTATCGAGCCGATATTTGTGCCCTAGCGGGACCACGACCATCCTATTATCGGCTCACACCGATGATGACTTGGCGGCAAAGCTGAATCTCGGTTCATCGATACTCGAGTGCACGCATATCTTACACACGGCGCTTGGCAAGGGCGACTTCAGGTTCGTCGTCGTCTCCGGAAAGGGGGGGGCCGTGTGTCTTTTCGTAACGTAGTCCCCGCCTCCGAGTCTTTCCCTCCGAATGCAGGAAGCGGGTGTCCACTGGCACGAACGCCCGGATCACATCCAGACTACTGCTACACGTTTTTCGCGATCACGCTCGAGACTTACGCGATTGTCTTGGCCGATCAGGAAGCTCAAGAGGTAATGCCTGCTAGATAGGCCATTAAAGGAAGAACAAACAACAGTACGCATAAAAAAGACACTGGCAGAAACCTGCAGCACTTACGAGTAACATTATCCAATATTATCGGGTTGTCATACACTGCAAAGGGAGATTGGAAATTTAACAGCTCGAACGCCAGGTCTAACGTTCGCCCTTGTTCCACCACCCCCGTCGTTCCAATCACAGAGACTACTGCCGCACTCTTCCCCTGCAGCAACCGAGCGTCTGTGTTGGCTCGCTGGCATCAGCTTCCATGAACCCCTCCGAGAACCGACCGACGTCGGCACCGCGCAGTCTCTGCTCAGTGCTCACGCCTGCATCGATAACGGTCCAAGAGCCAATTCAAATGTATGTATGACCCTTTCGCATTACTGTCCAAGACGGGCACGGGCCACTGTGGAGATACAAATACACACGAACCCCCGTGCTGCATGGGCGATGCGTGCACCACCAATTCCAACAGCCAGCGTTTGAACGAGGGCCTAAAGGGAAGGAAGTCAGTGAACATGGACAGATTCAAAGCCCAAGGGAAAACACCCGCGTCTCCCGGGTGCTAGGCTACATCACCTTGGGAACTCATCTGGAATCTTTCCGAGTCACACGTCCTGAAACCATCTCACTCGGCACTGGTTTCTCTACTCATCCAATGTCTACGGAAGCCCTGAAAATTCCTGAACACGCTAGAAAATTGTTCCTCCCCTCTACTTTGGTCCTGACGCAACACTTACTCAGCGCTTGCAGACTCTACAAGGCAACGACTTCATGGACTTGATATCGACAATTAACATTGATGGGTGTTTACTGCTTCCGTACATCAAAGTCCGTTTCTCCGTCCAACCTAGGAGTCGAGAGTGCGAGGGATCAAGAAGGAACCAAAATAGTCCTCCAGGTCCGCAACGGCGTTCGAAGGAGCGATTGTCCCCACATATCCATCCGGCCGAACGACCACAGCCGTAATCTGCTCCGGATCAATTCCGAAACTCTCATACGCATGTCCACCCTTGCTCCCTGTCACATCGGTATCGTCGAGAAGCACTCTACGACGGGTCCATTGGTCATTTCACCAACGACAGGGATGAGGCGATAACACTCACTTTGACCAGTGAGGACGAAAGAATGCCGGGACGCGCAAATAGTTTATGTCGTCCTTCTTGCCCGCGGCGATCGTGATAATGTCGAATACAGCCGAGATGTTCCCATCAACACTGTATTTATGGAAAACGCTCGACGGCTTGTTTAATTCCTCTGCGAGCGAATTCAGCTCGACGACCCGCGTCTCGGTCAGGTTTCCCACAAAGAATAACACTTTGAAGCGAACATCTGCGGGGAGCAGGTCCTGTATCTCAACTGGCCGTATGTCGGCAGCGCGAACAAAGATTTGTGGGTGCATTCTTTGTCCAATGGTCAACTTCTCTGCGCATTTCTGGTGTCTTGGGTCCACAATCGCTGACGGGGAATAGTGGACTCCAATGCCGCTCATGAATCCTCCGTGTATCTGGAATGCTCTGATAAACGAGTGGATGAGAGAATCATTCACCGACAGCCTGGAATGCCATGCGCAAGACCACCACTGGCACTCACCGTAGGAATGGTTCGTGGGAAACACCGTCCGAGTCGTCGTTCTCCTCTGTCCTCCGCTTTCCGGAGAACAGAGCCGCATATCCCTTGTCAAAGTCTATCAAGTCTTGCGCGTATTTTCTGCGTTCGTGTTCGTACTAAGAAGAGAGGATATAATAGGTACAGAAGGGTGGGTCGTTCTGAAACCTACAGTCTTCAAGAGCGACGGGTTGGACCATCCTCTGAGTACCTGTGCAAGCTTCCACGCTAAACAATGTTCAGTCCACGCTCAACTACGCGGGGAGATGCATACCGAGATTATGGGTATCATTCATGCTGGCGTTCATACCCTGACCTGAACCATGGAGAAATGATTCCAGATTCCAGATGGAAGAGAAATCTTCTCACCAGCCTTCGGAGAATGAGTATGGCATGCGTCGCCGGCAATGAAAACGCGGTCCTTGACGGAGTAACTAGATGCCACATGCTGCCCGACTAGCGGGTAGCTCGCACGTTAACGCCATCGCGAATGACAATCTTTGAAACGACATACCGATGTAAGTTGACCACCATTCGATTTCTTTCGGGTCGCCCAACTCAAATGGATGGAATATCTTCCTCGAAACCTACCAGTACCCATCAATTATACGACGTAGCTCATCACCCCCCTAAAAATCCTCACCGAAACGAGCTTCTGCGGAGTCACCTTACTCTTGTCAACTCTTCCGGTCAATGGATCTACGACATCTGTGTCTGATAGTTGGGTGTAGAAACGGACTAGGTCGCCTTCACGGGGAATGACCATGCAAAACCCGTTCGTGGAATGGATAATATTGACGTTACGAATATCTGGAAAATTTGTTTCCAGTACCATGTCGACAACACCCCAGATGCATTCTATTTGGTTTCATCAGGCATACAGCGAAAGAACAGATTTTGTTCATATTACCTGTTTGTTCGCCTTCCATCTCAATTCCTAGAGCCCTTCGGACCCACGAATGTGCCCCTACAAACCGGTACCAGACCCGGGGAAGTGGGGTATGACTCCGACTTACCATCTGCTCCAACAACAAATTTGGCATGTACGATTTCTGTCTTGCCCTCCTCGTCGATCGCGTCTAAACGTTCCACAGTAACCTGTATTGAACATTGTTAGCGAACCGAACGGTGAGTGGCCTAGTCAGCGCCCACCTTCACTGGGTATGACGAAGGGCTTGACAGTTCATCGGCGTCCTGCGAAATCTCAATATCTACAGGTTGTCTTGGTCGTTCGACTTCTACTCCATGGTCCCTCATAGAATCTATAAACATAGCTTCTATTGCTCCCTGGTGGAGCGTAATCTGGACGTCCGTTCACGAATCAATACAAGGAAGATAAGTTCGATGACAAGGACCGCACCAGGAAGGGATAGCGCGCGGTTGGCGCGATGGCACCGGGAGTACGTCCTGTGCACTTCAGGCCTACCATTGAGACACCCGAGAATCACTCCAAGGCCGAAGATGGCTCGTACCTCAATTCCTCCGTCGCGGTCAGGGTTGTAGAATGCCTTGAGCCCATCATGCACTATTAGACGCGCAAACTCTATGACGAAGCAAATGCCCACGTACACAAACGTGAAGCTGGTTTCCCTCTCGGATCAAGCGCTCGGCGAGTCCATAGCTCTATTAAAATGGTTCGATGTGTGATGAAAAACTTGAGGAGCGACAGCAGCCGCGGCTATACCTGCAACACTTCGATTGTCCTTGGGCTAATACCGTCCGCTTGGCCGGCTGCAACCTTTTTCGGGCTGGTAACTACTCAACAATCGATCGCTCGCGGCGACGACCATCGTTGAACATGTTTCGTACCGTTTATCAATGATCCTCACATCTGCGCCGGCCATTGCGAGTGCGTTGGCACACATCACTCCGGCGGGGCCAGCTCCAATGATCAAGACGTCGACACGACTTTCCAGAGACATCATGGGTGGATGGTGTTGGTGAAGGAGAAAGAGCCTTTGGCGCCTGCTCTCCGGTCGTGTACGGAGAAAGCAACCATCAAAAGTGCGACGAGGCAGTACAGTCTGCGGCGATTCAGCGCTCGCACCAGGAGATAAATAATTGAAATGAGTAACACTGGTTCAGAGAAAGCCTGTACATCACAAACGTACAATGATTCAAATAGGTCAATACGGTTATACACCATACACAGCCCGTCGGCAGCCGTATTCCTGTGGGAAGCTTGCATTCATATCTTCATGAATCGCGCGAAATAGACATCGATCTCAGCAATGCCCTCCAAAGGCGCGATCGTGCCAACGTATCCGTCCGGCCGAACCACCACAATCGCACCTTCATCGGTCACCCCATAGTACGAGTAGCCTCGTCCACCAACGCTGCCCGTAGCATCCGTATCGTCGATCAAGACCCTGCACGATACATCAAGATAGACGAGTTCCGGATGAAACCCCGTACTAACCTGGACCAATGTGATCTCAGCAACGACGGAACTTTCAGATAGTCGAACTCTTCCTTCTTTCCTTTGCTAATTGTAATGATATCAAACCTCGAGTTTGAAGACTTGTTCGAGGCATATTTTGTCAAGAAGCTCCCCGGTTGCTGCAAGTCCTTCACCATGGACTCGATCCTTTCCTGTTGCAAAGCACCATTGAGGTCGCCGGTGAACACCAGGAGCTTGTAACGGAAATCAGATGGAAGAAGATCCTGGAGCTCGTATGGCAATGTATCGGCTGCTCGAACGAACTTTTGCGGGGGAACACGTTCACCGATGATGAGGTTGGTGGCCAGAGATTGGTGTGCGTCGGTGACGACTACGGATGGGCTATAGTGCACGCCAATGCCACTTGTGAACCCTCCAAAGGTTTGGAAGGCCCTGTTGGCTACGATTAGGCGGGCTCAGTTAACCCGTGACTTTACTCACTTTAAGAATTGTTGATGAGAAACGCCATCGGCATTATTGGCGGTCAGGGGCTTTCCGGAGAAAAGAGTGGAAAATGTTTTGTCGAATGCAATCAGATCTTGTGCGTACTTGCGGCGCTCCGACTCGTACTATATGACGGGTATTCTAGGCATCTGCAAGGTATACCACACAGGAACTTACAGTTGACAACAGGGACATCTCTGCCCAACCCCGGATCACGAACGCGAGCTTCCAGGCTGTCATCGGCGGTGAAATCGTGCACATGACATGACAGATCATGCTAAACTTACCGAGATTGTGTGCGTCATTCATGCTGGCGTTCATGCCTTGACCTGGAACAACAATAAGCCTATCTGCGCAGCTTACAGATTACGCGGGACAAATTACCTGCTTTAGGCGAGTGCGTATGGCATGCATCTCCGGCGATAAATACGCGATTCTGAAGAGAGAACTTTGATGCCACGCGTTGGCCAACTGATGAAATATCAGGGCAACGAAAACCGGCTGTGCTAGGTAACGACTTACTGATATAGAGCGTCCACCAGTCGATACCATCCGTCGGGTTCAGTGAGTATGGACTAAGAGACTGCTGTGCAACCTGTACCACAATGTTAAGCCAATCAATGCGTTCGCATGGCGAGGAAATGTAAACCTCTAGCAATTGTTTGGGCCCCATCTTCGCCTTATCGACCCTTCCTGTACTTGCGTTCAGCACATCCTTATCGGCGAGTTGCATGTAAACCCGGATTTTGTCAGCTTCACGAGGGATGATCAGGCACGAGCCATTGTTGGAATGGATGAGACACTTGTTCCGGATATCGGAAAAATTTGTGTCCGGAACCATGTCCAAAACTCCCCAAATAAAGTCTGCCCGAGATAATGAGGCCGCAATATTTAGTAATGCGAGAAAACCTTCTCACCACTCTGTTCGCCATCCATGCTTATGCCGAATGCTTTCCTGACCCATGAATGGGCTCCTGTTGGTATGCGTGAGTTCTGGTGTGGGCGTGGTGCCACTGGGACTCCAAACCATCTGCGCCAAGCACAAACTTGGCCCGTACAATTTCTTCGTGTGGTTCTGTGTCAGGTTCCTTTAGGTGTTCCAGTGTTACCTGAAATTTCCCCATGAATTCAACGCATGGTGTGGATAGAAATGATTCACCTTGACTGGATGTGAGGTAGGATCGGCAAGTTCTGCCTCCTCAGTTGATAATTCTATATGAGTGGGAATAGTCGACCGTTCGACCTCAACACCCAGTAATTTCATGGAATCCAAAAATATGGACTCGATTCCTCCTTGGTGGAGCGTAAGCTAGGGCTTGTCTTGAGAGAGGGAGGACTGTGAGCTTTAGTGGACATACCTCGAAGGGATAACGAGCAGAGGGTGCGGTTACGTCCGGGGCACGGCTCGACAGCTGAGGCAAAAAATGAAACTCGATCATATCATTAGTATTAGGATACTTACCCGGATTCCACCTTCTGGGCTAGGGTCATAGAATGCCTACACAGCAAGGAGTCAGAGAGACTAACACTCCCATTTCAAATCAATTACAGCCATGTGTATCTGACATCCTTCCCGCAGGAGACGTTCTGCGATTCCATAGCTCTGTAATGGTCGTCATTCATGGAGGCCAGTCAACGGAAAATAAACATGCTCGCCTGGAAGACCTCGATGGTTCGAGGCGAAATTCCATCCGCATGACCAGTCGCGACTCGGGCGGCGCTACCTCGTACATCGGTGAACAGGCGCGCTAATTGTAACTGCGAGTGCCTACCGTTTGTCTACAATCCTGACGTTTACCTGCGCATTGGCCAGAGCATTGGCGCACAGAAGCCCAGCAGGCCCAGCACCAATGATGAGAACATCCACTTCAGAGTGACGAGGCAAAGACATTATAGTGGAAAACGGTAGAGTTGAGTTCAACAGGATTTGGTACCTTCAAGGGCAGTAACATCTGAATCTGGAGGTACCCTTTATATATGGGCGAGCAAAACCTTTCGCCCCGATTAGATGAACGCGAGAAATAAGCAAGCAATCGGCGAATCGGCGATGAATCGATGACCCTTGTTCTCATATACAAGTTCATGCCACTTGCCGAGTCCGAACAACAGCGCCCATGGTTCCGGGATCACATGAGACCAAGCCTCAAGGCGATAGTCTGGGAGTTGGCAGCCCGTGTAGGGAGACGGTAACAAAGTTTGTCTTTTCTTTTCCACGATATGTTGATCGGATCAACGCGGTCCGAGTCGGGCGCCCATCATCTCAGGCTATGCACGTACTACTATGCAACGTACGGGCACAGTTTGTAGGTTTTTCGAGATGGTCATGATCAAAGCCTATCGGCTGTCGTTAACCCGTCCGACTTGGGGCCAGTCACAAGGACGAATTCTCGATAGACAGTTTATCAGTCTGAGAAGGTCGGTACTAGTACAACAGACATGTCATAAATTAGAATAAGTAGTACGCGAGGCGAAGCAGCGCCAGGCACAAGGTATACAGTCAGTACATCGCAACATTCCAATCAATTACTATGAAAAGGGGGAGGGGAGAAAGCCCGACTGAAATGCATTTCGTCGTATGTTGTTGAGATCTGAGTGCCGAACGAATGCTTGAGCTTCCGAGGGCAAATCACTTGCAGCTCCATGTACCTTTTCAAACCTCGCCATGCAACACACATTGAGCGAATTCATCCTTCTCAATGCCTTCCTTTGTGAGCAAAATATCTCGAACCTGAGAATATGTTTATACTTGGGCGTGCAAGGAGCGAGTCAGACTTACTTCGACGGGGGGATTAAGACCGAACGCTTCCGCTCTCTCCCATCGCTCCAGCCTGGTCATTCCAATACATGGACCAAACTCGTACGACCTGAAGCCACGGTGAGCACAAAACAATCGGCCTGTCGGATAACTCACATGTCAAAGAAATGGAGCATTTGGTGTATCCTGTTCTGACCCTCCGAATGGACTATAAATATAAACGGAATAAACGCTCCTTTTCCGCGGTATTGATCGTGAGTCGTGTATACTTACTGGGTGGTATATATCCCATCTTTGATCTAACTTCTTTGTAGTATTTGCGGTAACGACCGGCCTTGTCTTCGACATCCAGACGCTCCGTCTCTATCCCCGCTTTTTGTTTCTCGGACTGTGATAGCTGTGGGGATGCTTGCTTCGCTATCTTCGTACTGGCACGGGTTCGCTTGGCCGGCACGGTGATCTCTGCTGCTGCAGCGCGCTCGTCGGAGGAGACATCAAGCACCTCGCGGAACTCTTCATCGCTCTGAACCTCCACTGGTATCTCTATCCGCTTCTTTCTCCCTTTTTCTGTGACCGAGGTTCTCTTTTGTGACTTTCCATTGGGAATAGAGTTGGTTCGTTTGGCGCTTGCGAACGAAAGGGTGCCTTGCTTCAAGTTTGGCATGTTGGTGGGTGTAAGGAATCAAGAGTGGTTCGAGTTCCAACCTTGGGAGAATAACGACAGGGGTGCTTGCACAGCCACTATTCTGAACCATATATTTCGCTCGCTTAGCCTAGATCACTTTCACTTTCCGTGTCTATACTTGGTGGAAAAAACGAGGAACCTCAAAAGTTCCAAAAGGATAATATAAAGTTAAGGTGTGTTATCCAACGATAACAAGCAAATGCGTGGCAGTGTCCGAAAACGCAATCAAAAGCCAAAATCGCCCGACTGTCGTCCCCCAGAGTGGAAATGGAAGCCACCGCCGCCTCCGCCGAACGGTCCACCACCCTGGAACTGCGCAAAGATATCCGCTAGATCGGCTGGATTCATACTCCCAAATGGGCCGCCCATTCCGCCCGTGCCGGAATCGTTCTGCCCATCTTCGTCCTCGCCCATGTCATATCGCTCTCGTCGTCGAGGGTCCGAGAGCACGGCATGTGCTTCGACAACGACCTTGAATTTCTCCTCGTCTCCGCCCTGCAGACAGAGGAAGATGAGTGTACATAGGCAGTGGGGACTAGGGGATGGTAACCTTATCTGGGTGGTGTTTCAGACTTTCCCGACGGTATGCCTTTTTGATGTCCGCGTCTGAGCAGTCCCTTGGAATACCTGAACGTGAATGTAAGAACAAGCTTGTTTCCAAACGTTAAGTGAAGATCTACCGAGAATCTTGTAATAATCCTTCGTCTTACTCCGTTTGAGGGTGGCCTCTGCTTTCTTAAGCTCAGCCCTGAGGGATCTGGCATCTGCGTCGGCACCTTCAAACTCAGCCTGTTCGATAGAAGACTTAAAGTCTGCCACTGCAGCGTCCAATTTCTCGAGGTGGAGATGGATGCGGGCACGGGTGCGCAGCGCTTTGAAGGATGTCGGGAGGAGAGCAAGGGATGCTTCCGTATCTGCTAAGGCTTCGTCGTATTTTTCAAGCTACGCTCGAGATCGTAAGAGACGTGAGAGGTGCATTATATTGAAAAGTCTAGTACCTTTACTAGTGTAGTGGCACGGTTTGATAGCAGGGTCGCACGGATATGTCCACCCTTACCCTCCTCATCTGACCTACCTATGCGCTATTGAGAGGGGGAATCAATGGGATCATCAGAACTATAGGAGTATTACACACCTCTAAACACTCCGTATAAAGTGTAACTGCCTCGACCAGTCTGCCGCTTTTAAAGGCTGTATTACCCTCTTCTTTTATCCGTTCGACGTCTTTTATACGCTTCCGTAGCCGTGAAGCGGCTTCATGTTCGGGGTCCAATCGGAGCGCTGATGCAACGTGTTGAAGTGCTTGTGGCAGCTTGCCGGCAAGGAAGAGTACTAGTCCACGCACAGCAAGAATCTCGGGCGAGTTGGGATCAAGTCTCATGGCGTCACTATGGACGAGAACATGATCCACCAAGTCAGACTCTGCGGTGATATCTTACCGCTCCACTTACTTGGCAGCGATGTTGGCGGCATCCCAATTAGCGCGTGCAAGTTCCAGCTCGACCCTCCACAAGCGCCATTGCGTCGGTACTTCGCCACCCTCGCCTTCTATGCTTTGAAGACACTTGTCCAAGGCCAATCGGGCCATTCCCCACTCCTTTTTGCGTTTCGCACCGTCAAAATTACGCAAGTGAGCTTCAAGCTCGAGGACCTTCTCCTGAAGTTGCAGTGCGGCAGCGTTAGTCGGTTCCAGGGCAATTACGGTACGTAACGTCGTCAGAGCAGGCTCCGAAGAACCCAAAGCAAGATGACATCGCGCGAGGCGGATCAGAGTCTTGGATGAAGGTGCGGCTGATTGCAACGCGGTCGCCTGCTGACAATCAGCCAGTGCCGGACGGAAGCGCTTCAGGGCCATATAAGATGCGGCACGGTTGGTGAGATAAGAAGGTTCGTTGGACTTCATCCCTGGAGAAAAGGATGTCAACGATGGCGCGATAAGAGTTGCTGTAGAGAGGAGGTGGCACCTATGGCTTTGGTATATAGGTCGATAGCATCATTGTAATTTTTTGCTTTGAAAGCGACGTTTCCCTGCTCTTTGATGTCGTCTGCCGTAGGTCCTGTGGGTTTCTCCAGCGGAGGAGACTCGACCGGTTGTGTGGACGAGGGGGAGATGGGGCTTGTCGGTTTCGACTGGACCTCTGGTTGGGTCTGAGTCCTGAAGACGAATTAGCAGGGGTTAGGGTGAGCAAACGGCCGAGCGCACTTGATACCGTTTGCCTGGGTTGGTTTCTTAGCGTGAGCCTTCTTTTTGTTAGTCATTTTGCTGTAAGCGCGTCGGGCTCTAAGAACCAGGAATGTCCGAAAAGCGTCCAGAATGTTACGGTAGCGATCAAGCTAGACGTGTGGACTAAATACCCAGAGAAAACAAGGACGAGGGCCGTACTACGACTTCGAAGGACTCAGGCTTGTAGTGATCACATTGACAGCCCTAGATTGGATTACCAAAACAGGAAGTAGGTCACGTGCATTCTATCGATCTCCGTAAAGGGAAACTATTTCCCATGATGAATTCGAGCTTTGTGACTACACTCGACGACGCGCTGGACGTTCGTTGGCCATCGAGCTCATCGGTGATTTATTGCTCACAAAGTGTTGATTTACAGGTCGATTCTATTATATCGATGGCTTCTACCAGTCAAGACATGAGCCACGATGGCGCTGGCAGGATGGCCAGCAGAGGCTCGCAGTCACGTACAATTGATCATCGGCGCCACGTGAGCGTAGGCAAGTCGCCTTCCACTGTGTACATGCCCGCTGCCTCCCCTCCGACCCCCGCACCGTCCCCTGTCCCGACCAGCTCCCTCTTCGCCGATGCCTTCCACCTCTCCAAGTCACTCTCAGCATCGTACGATCCTGCGAACCTGTCCCGCATCGAGTTTGCAAACCTAATGTCCCAGGGCCCTGCATCTCGTAAACGCTACCTCGTGTCTCTCCTTAACGACTGCACCCCTTCCGAGCTTCTATTCGTCTCACAAACTATTGCCCCCATGCTCAGACGTGACTTCCTCGCGGAACTTCCCCCGGAGATAGCATTGCATATCCTTAGCTTTGTAGACGACCCAAAAACACTTGCCAGAGCTAGCCAGGTTTCCAAGCAGTGGCATGATCTCGTTCAGGACGAATGGCTTTGGAAAACGATGTGCGGGACGTATCGTTTTAACACAGAAATAGATAATGCCGAGGAAATCGAAATCGACGACGAGTTCGTCGAGGAATCTTCCAAGGAGACGGATTCGTTCCCGGCTCATCCGATGGATCCAGCCCTACAATCCCTCACCGCAGAAGAAAGCTTGAAGCGACAGGAACAATCTCCTCTATCCTCATGGAGACGAACCTTCAGCGGCAAGTCAGCCGACGACGCTTCGCCGTCATACCGGAAACATTTTCAATACTCCTACGTCATAAGTTGAGCGACAACTATCTTTTCTAAATGCATCACACACTAACATCAATCAAGTGTCTAACATGCGAAGAGGGGGATACCTTCTTCGTTCCCACCGCATGCCCATCGCGACACCTGATGGTGGCGTCGTTACATCCGTAGCGCTGGACTCGGATCGCGTCGTCGTCGGCTGCGCCAATTCAAAGGTTCACATCTACAGCGCCAACACTGGTGTTTTATGTCGCACGCTCACAGGACACGACCAAGGAGTGTGGGCAGTACACCTTGTCAGTCGCGGCGGCTATTGGGACGAGCCCGAGAACGATACCAAAGCACTTGGTGATGAATCAGCAGCAGCAGCATCTTTCAACTCATCTGTAACAAATGGTTGCATACACGTGAAATATCGTCGTGCATTGGGACTTGATATGCCGAAGAAGAGACGGCCAAGAACGGCACAGCGGTTAGAGAGTCCGGGGAAGCCGAGCGACTTGTGTTGTACTTCAGAAGGCTGGGGTCAACCCAATCCTATCGTCGTCAGTGCTGGCTGTGATAAGAGTCTGCGCGTCTGGGACGTGGTATCAGGGTATGGACTTGACACTTCCTTGCGTCTATTGCAGGCTGATCACCGCTCCATGTAGCCATTGTATCTACATTCTACGAGGCCACATCGCGACTATCAGGTGTGCCCGTGTTTTACACAACCGTCCAATCGTGGTGACTGGCTCTCGTGATACAACGGTTCGAGTTTGGGATATACAGAAAGGCCGAATGCTTCGAATATTGGAAGGTCATTCGAATAGCGTCCGATGCCTCGATGTCTGCGGTAATAAGGTAGTCAGTGGGAGTTATGACGCAAGTTGCCGAGTACGTCCATTGCAACTGTCTCTGTGCATTCTGATGGATATAGTGCGGCAGATATGGAACGTAGACACAGGGGAGTGTCTACACGTCCTCAGCGGCCACGAGCAAGAAATCTATTCGGTTGCATTCGATGGCGTTCGCGTTGTTTCCGGAGGAATGGACACAACTGTCCGTGTATGGGACGCCATGTCAGGGTTAGTTCATCCCCATAAATTGATTGTTTCATCTCGGAGACTTCAATGGTCATTACAGGCAATGCGTCGCACTGTTACAAGGGCACACCGCCCTCGTGTGTCAATTACAACTTTGCCCTACCACTGGCCTCCTCGCCACCGGGGGGTCCGACGGACGTGTCATAACGTTCGATCTGCACAACTACACCTCTTTGCAACGTATTTCCGCCCATGATTCTTCTGTCACATCCCTCCAGTTCGATTCGAACTTCCTCATTACCGGTGGCAACGATGGGCGGGTGCGGATGTACGAAACGCAGAGCGGGGCTTCTGTCAGAGATTTGAGCGAGCGTTGTGACAGCGTGTGGAAGGTGGCTTGCAAGGGGGGGACGTGTGCGATCATGTGTAAGAGGTCAGGGAAGATGGTGATTGAGATCTGGACGTTTAGGCCGAGGACATTGTATGTTTGAGATGTAGGCTTGTCAGTAAGAGTAAAGATATTCCCCCATATACTGTATTGTTTTATGTACGTACTGGTATATACCATTCGGATTAGTGTATCGTTTCACGCATAGTTGTAATTGATCGTAGTTGGCACCTGGGCATGGGCATGTGGAGATGGTGATCAAGATCGCGGTGATGCTGTCGACTCCATATTTCGACGTCCCCGCCTGCAACAACATCCAAGACGAGTCGTAGATTACTTTTCATTATATAGAGTTTGTTTTCTCAAAGGAAATATCCCGAAGGACCAACAGGCTTTCCGAGACCCACCGTTGATGTTGATGTGCGTTTGCTCGACCTGCCTGAGCAAAAGACGTTGAACCAATGTGACTCAAATGGGAAAAGGTGATCAACTACCGAGAACAACGCGGGATCGGTGGTCGAGACGGCATCGGAATGCAAAGGTATGGTGAACCAGAGCGAGACTTTGGATAGATCGACGTCTTGCAGTGCTGCTCGAGGACCTGTCACTTGAGGATGTGGAAGCTGTAGTGGACGAGGTAGTGCGAGACGTTGATGCTCAGATCGACTCGGATGCGGTCGAGCTGTGGTTTCAATGTACTCATCGCGATATGCTTACCTTGGGCCTGGAAGACCCCAAAGTTGGGATGAAGGTACCTGCTTTACGATATCCGAGTTGATGGACACCTCTACATTGCAGCGGAATATTAAATGGAAGACGAACAAAACGATAACAAATGCACCCATGTCTCGTTGGCAAAAGCCTTGGGGTCATGCATATACAGTCATTCAATTAAACAGCCTACCCTCCGTAACCCCTGGGAACGAAAGGACATGGCCAAAAGAAAACTTGGAAAACTTAAACCTAAGATAATACGAGTCTGCATCGATGTCAATTAGGCGCGGCGTGAGTTTAGTAAGATCGGAGGCGGCCGGAAGGACTAAAGTGCTTCTGGTATCGTTACAGTGTAGACATTCGCATCTCGTTCACGGATCGGTTTTCTCGCATTGAGCCTGCCCGAAAATCTAGATCCGCGCTTTGGGTATCAGGAGTGTGTCATGGGACTTACACAGCCAGCATAGAGTTCACATAGCCTACGCGCGATGAAAAGTCAACATTATATCATCCATCATAATACAAATGGCACTTACTCCGGCCAAACACGATGCCAACTGCACCCACCCAATAGTTGTTGCTTTGAACAAGGTACTTTGCTCGTCGGTCAGCAACTGCGCAAACATACAGACTACAAACATACCATGATACCAGTGACGGTCGCTATTGCGCTGAACAAACATGATCATCAAGTGCGTCAGAAGAGAAGCGAAGGGCTTACCAAGTAAACGCACCCGTATTGATACAAACGATCGCCAAATCCTGAATCACACTGCGTTGCCTGCGGAAGCCAGATTTCCACATGTATTTGAAGACAGCGAATGTGATGAGGAAGTCAGCTACAGAGCTCGTTCCGGCACACGGCAATATCAGCTGAGAAGATGATTGGACAATGCAAATAAATCAGCGAAGACCATAATACAACATGTGCACCTCACTGGACACGAGGACAGATAATCGAAGGTCCCGACCCGAGCGCTGAAAAAGGGTTGGTTCAACTTTCGTTGGCTTCAGCAAAGAACGGACATACACGTCGACGTTGTACCCTAGGGTAGTACCCATTCAGTCATTCCCAAGTCAGTCCGTCAGAGTACGTACATGTGCCAAAAACTGGTAAGTTGGCAAGTCAGACAACGCTCACTACTTCGGTAATAGATTTACCAAATCCCGAAATCGCTAAGACAAACTGCAGGAAAGTAAGGTGAAATCTAGAAACGAGTACCGTGATACTCGGGACTGACTATAATAAGAGTAAGGGGTTTATTCTTCCCGCTGACTGAGGAGACGTCATTGTGTGCATGGCGACGATTTGACGGCAATGACTCACTCGTCCATATGCGGCGGCAGTAAAAACTGACCAACAACATTTAGTACGCTATACGACTCTGAAAGCTCCTACAAACCTCTGCACGGCAAATATGATCATGTACTGGTAAGATGGTGGTGAGCACAAATCCAAAATCCTTGCATAAGATCTCACAGTAAGCCATAGCAGAACCTCCAGTTGGGAGTATAGATAAGATTCGGAGTGTTTCATTGACTACAAGGCACTTACATACCCGCCCCTGAAATTCACATAAATACAGGTCGACTACATCTTGGATGATGTAGGACTCACTGCGGTATTTCGTTTCCGCAACTCCATGAGTAGTTTTGATGACATGACACGAGCACTGTCCAAACGAGTTGAGTACTCCCAATCATATGAACAGTGTCTGCTAAGCTGGGAAACGGCATTGTAACGATGCACGATGAAATACCCAATGGCGCAACATACAACATCATGAACACCTAAGGAAAATACATCAAATACATAGCGAAGAAAAGCTTGGGCGCATACAAATGCTTTCGTAGACCAAGGATCATTCGGGAACCAAAACGTGTAGCAAATCGACTGGCCCAATGTCGCACCGTACATTCTGCTGGAAGCATCAGATTCTGGGGTGTGGAAGGAGGCAGAGTGCACATACAAGCCGGAGACCGCGTACCCTGCTCAGATCGGTGAGTAATATCCAGATTCAGGGATTCACAATGATTTCTTCACCTATCAGTCCTGGTGCCCATCTCTCAGAATTGGACATGGCTGAGACAGAACCACTGGGGAGTCGACCTTTATTCAATAGCGCTGGATGTGCTTAAATGACTTCCTAGTGTCCGAATCAGTCGGAATGAGCGCAGAAACGTGTGGTGCCAACTCCGAGTCCCAGGGGTTAGCAACAGAGTTACGTATGATGACGTTCTACGCCATCTTACTCAAATGCCAGCACTCTTGAGTGTGAATCCCTCGTCCAACCTGTAGATGAACGGAACGCGCTGCAGATAAGAATAAAAATTAGTCGAGCGGAGACACAAGCTCGAAATCTCAGCTGCCAACACATGTTACACAAGGTATTTTCCAGTGGAAGAGTGTTTGCTCGATTAATTAGGACTTGTTAGGATGGCGGAGGATGGTGTTACACAGAACTTAAACTTTGTTCCGACTCTCCCCACTGACAGTGCCGCAGCATTACCCAACTTGGAATCCCTGCCTATATGAACCAAATACAGTAGAGCCAACCCAAACGTAGCTTACAGCCTTACACTACATACTACTCGAGACCGATCACTGTTGTACTGATTATGGTGTCCTCTGAGTGTACGGGTGACAGAAGTGCATTGGTAGAATTTTGTAACAACTTCACAATACTTAATACTTATAGAGCAACCATAAGTAACGGTGTATTACTGTGAGTATAATACGTATACATACTACAACCGGCGTGCTATCGCTTCTTTCCGTCAGCTTTATGGCTATACGTTCTTCCAATGCGGCAGCGCTCTCTACTAGTAGTAGTACTAGGGTAAGTAACCTTGTGGGTCTGCATTTCGAACTTTGTTTTGTTTGTTCTATATACTCCACTGAGTTGAAAAATTCGGCCTAGAGTTTTGCACCTCGTGGTGACTTCGCGAGCGGATTTGCTACATGAACAAACAAATCGATTTATTTGGAAGCGGAGATAGCCGATTGATATAAACGTGCTGTTCTTGGTCGGATATGCCACGTGAACCAATAGGAGGGGTTTCTTAGAAGGATAAAACCACAAGCAAGACCCTTATTTGACAAACAATTTAAGTCAGGAAAAAATGTTTGCATCTGAATATTGAATTCGACTGAATGTCAGGAACGACAAGCCTGCATATTGGCTCTGATTCACACCCCGGACATCCGAGACCACCCCACCGTTGATGCTTTCGGGTCCACACGCAACGCCCCGATACTAATTCCGTCGACATGCGTCAACGCACACGGCACACGCAGGTTGCCGCAACAGGCCGCCCCCCGCCCCCCGAACCCAGACACACCGCGCTCGCAACAAGAGACACGCGTCAGAACGTGGGATCGATGACTCGGAAGCACCGTGTACGAACGGCACATCCTACGCTCGGATCTGGGATACCTTGACCTCGATCTCCGCCGAGGGCCCGTCGTCCGACAGCTCGCTGCCAGTGCCAGCGGCAACCCGTCCCGCGCAAACGCGCCGCTACCGCACGTTGTGATTTTGAACCGTCGATATGGGTGCAAGTATGTCTACCCACTTTGCGTGAACGGCACCGGCGACGATCATGGATGGATCGGTGTCGATGCGGTACGCAGGCCCCCGACTCGGAGAGCGGTGAAGACAGGGTCGCAAGTAGGACGCACTTCGCCGGTCATGCCCCAGAGGTGCTCAAATACCTGCTTGATGTGCATTTGCTTGGCCACCGTCGGCGGGTCGGACGACGTGCTCGGCTTGCCTGAGAAAAAGACGTTGGACTGATGGCTCAGATGGGAAAAGGTGACGATCGAGAACAACGCGGGGGATTGGTGGTCAAGACGACATCGTAATGCAGGGTATGGTCGACCAGAGTGAGACTCTGGATGGATCGTCTCGTGGCGCGCTGACCTGTATTGCGGATGGTCCTTCTGAGGACGTGAATACTGTAGGGTACGTCACGGTGTGAGGCGAGCAGTTTGGTGAGCGCTGCCGAGACACTGCGAGAGTTGGTGCTCAGATCGATGCGATCGAGCTGTGCTTTCAATGTACACATCTCGATATGCTTTCCCTCAGGGGGCCCGTAGGACTCAAAAGTTAGTACGAAAGCAGTACCTGCATCCATGCATATCTCTACATCATGATTGCAACGGAACATTGAGTGGAAGACGAACAAAACAATAACAAATGAGTGTAGCGTATGCACTAGCTGTTGGCTGTTCTCCAACAAAGAAAACTTGGGAAACCTAAATCCTAAGATAATGTAAATCCGCATTGATGTCAATTAGGCGCGGCGTGAGTGCAGTAAGATCGAAGACGGTCGGAAGGATTAAAGCGTTACTGGTACGGTAGTTAAGGTGTAAACATTCGGAACCCGGTCACGGATCGTTTTTCTCGCATTGAGCCTGTCCGAACATCAAGTTCCATGCTTTGGGTATGCGGAGTGTGTCATGAGACTTACACAGCCAGCATGGAGTTTACATAGCCTACACACGATGAAAAGTCAACATTGTATCATCGGTCATTAGAAAGCACTTACTCCGGCCAAACACAATGCCAACTGCA
>JBBPQL010000103.1:0-58483 GCA_038092515.1 Boletus subparvulus
AATTAGTTACCTATGAGTTCGGCTGTTGACGCCAGGGAGTGCGGCTCGAATTCGAGATAGTGATGACCAAAGCCTGATAATGGCGTCGCGATGAAATGTTCGCCGACGCGAAGACTATTCAAGTGCAATTGCCCTTTGATTCGATTTGAATCATAATCCAGGAGCTATGGTATCCTTGAGACTGCGTAGCTCATGTGCTTGTGGAATTCCACCTACTGTAAGTCCATCCGGCCCAGCTAACCAGAAAAATTCAGTGTCAAAGCGTGCAGGTAGTCCGAGGACATTATGTCTATGAAGGTATTTGGCGTCGGAAGAGAGCGGGGAAGGATACAAGCTTACGACAAGATGGCACTCTGGGATCCAAACATTTCTTTGACTGTGACTTTTTCCTTGCCGATGACGACCTCTACGGGTCGTCGTCCGTCCCATCCGATTTCTGCCACGGTAACGCCGCGCTTGTCGACGATGATGGTCCTCCGAGTCACTGTGGCCTCACTCTCGCTCTCCGTGTCGGAATCGTTTTCTCCCGCATGAATGAAATGTGAACGGGTAAGGATAGTAAAACCGAGGGCCCCAGTCTCCGGGTATATGAGAGATGAGTCTAGGATGTCTGACTTGGAAAACTTGAGTAACATCGTGGGTGGAGACAGAGCTAACGAAAAGATGGAAGCCTCGGACAAGAGGCACTCGGGAGTTATCTATATGACATGCAATATTTCCCTTCTTGGCCGCTCTCCGTGTAAAATTTGCGTGAGAACTTTAGAGGGAATTGGTATCGCCGTCCACGCCACCGTTTGCTTGCGCTTGTTTTTGATGTGGCAATAAGAAGGAACAAATAGGAACCAAACAAACCGAACACTGAAGTCTACAGCGACGACGACTTCGAGGACTCGACACGACGACGTTCCCCACGGCGTCAGCGACAAGGACCAGAAAGCTTCCCTGAAAGTGCTTGTCTTCACCGTGTTTCATAAACGTCGACGAAGCGTCGACCCGAGTCGCCTGTGAACCGGTCCAGAACTCGACCGTCATCATCGTCCCTGTTCTTGGCATGGCTCAACGTCGTTCGCCACATAGACTATCGTCTTCGCCATCAAGTGGCCATCATCGGAAAACTAAAACCTCGCTTCGCCATTCGTCCGCAGCAAGACGCGCTCTTGCTTTTGTTAATAGATTCCAGAGGTCAACCGGTTCCCACGCCTCACGCGCGTCCGCACCCTCATCTTCAGATACCGTTTCTGTTCGTCCTATCCTTGCCACTTTACAGCCAAATCTGCGCCGGTTGCCTAGCCGCCAGTGCCTCCTTCCAAAAAATAGCATGCGCGATGTGAGCCAGAATTTCGACGTCCCCGTTGGTTCGAAGAGAAAACGCATTTCTCATTGTGAGAATGCTCACGCGAATGGTCGTCCAATGCGCGGGTCCGGAAGACCCAAGAGGCGGAAAGCGGTTAGGATTGATTCTGAAACCGACGACGACGCAACCTTAATGGATGTCGACGCGCACCGTGATCAGTGGAGTGGATCGGATGACTCCGAGCCGGACAGCGATCGAGAGGAGTCATGTAAGCTGCGCTTGCACCCGTCATCATCTGACGCTTATGGTAAAATAGCGGATGAATTTCTTATCAATGAGGCATCCACCAGGCAACTTTTACGGTTGCGCAAGGATGAACTTGTGCGCCTTTATGTCGCGACTGGCCTTTCGGACGATACGGAGTCCCTAACAAAACCCCAATTGGTCAATGCCATCATCTCCGCGCGCGACGACGTTGCCTCACTTCCTCCTTCTTCCCCTCCAGGCAGAGGAGACGGCAATTCTAGTGATTTTTCGTCGGACGATGGGAACATTGCCGGTGACGAGGAGACGGATGCCGGTGCCAAGTACACGGGAGCTTCGAGCCTTAGGAGGCGTGTAACTGTTAATGGTATGAGCCAGATAACCACGCGTGCCCTCAAGACGCGTAGTTTGTCTCTGGGTCAGCTCAACGCACACTCGTGTCCTGTCGAACGTAGCGTGGCTCCAGAGAAAAAAATCGAACTGGAGATTGTTACCAGGTTAGTACACTCTGATATTACTGTTCTTACCCACCCCGACCAAACTTTGGTAGACGACGAAACACACGTTTGACATCGAGTCGATCTTCTCCAACGATGACATCTTCTAACCCTCTCCCGTCACCACCTGCTACACGTCTCCGTACGCGTAAGGGTTCTGGAGAACATCCCCCGCCACAAATTGTCTTGCCGAAAGCCAAGGTCAAACCTAGACAGGTTGAGTTCAGCGAGGATGTTCAAGCACGGTCTCCTCCAGCGTCTGGCGATGAAAGTGAATTAACTGATCTCGCGGAGCTGGAGGCAAAGATCGCAACTACTTCACGTAGCCCTCGTCGTCTCCGTAGCAGAGACAGGGTCAATGGCAATACCTCCGCCCATGATCAGGACGCAACATCGAGGCAAAGGGCAAGATGCAAAGATGCTTTGGAACCAGAAGAATGTGAATCGGAGGAAAATCAGTGTATGGATGATATGGAAGAGGTTGATGAGCTTATTTCGTCCCCTTCCCCTTCCCCACCACCGGGGAGCGGTCGGCGTACGCCTGTTAAACGACGCTTACGACCGCGGAGGACGCAAACGCACACCCCACCAAGGGATGATGGCAGCGAAGGAGATGATGAGGAGGAAGAGGACCAAGCTGAAGAGGATATAGCGGAAGAAATGGACGACGAAGATATTGAGAGTCTTCACGAGGACGAGGATGTTTACGTGGACAATCCCTCGTGTCCCGTGGAGACGACGCCTCGGAAGCTGCGGAGTGGGAAAGTTGTTGGTTGCGAGGATCTCAACGGGGATGAAGAAGAGGAGCAGGACGACCAAGAAATCGACTTGGAGCTCGAATCAGTTGATGTGGACGCTGAGAGTGCAGAGGATGTTGATGCTGATGCTGATGAGGTCATGGAGGAAGAGGATTGTATGTTTTCATCGTCCTACAGGTTCAACATACTGATGGTCGATGAAGTTGATCTTACCCTTGCCACTAAGAAGATGCTAATTCGTCTTCGCCGTGATGACCTTGTTCGACTCTGCGAGACACGTGACCTCGACGTAGCTGGTACGAAACCTCAGCTTGCACAGTCTCTACTGCAGTGGCGCGATCGTTATGCGAATGGGTTCTCTTCGCCGTCCTCAACGGGTACTGTGCGACCTCCGTCGACGATTCGTGCTCGTGGCGGTCAGCGCAGAACAAAGAGTCGCAGTCACAGCACCACTCCACCCATACTTTTGCGTCCACACCGCGTCCACCAAGATGAGCCTTGTACACCACCGATGTCGAATGAACAACAGAACCAACCAGAGGCAGAGCTGGAACTCGACCTGGAGAGCTTAGGGCTTGAAGATCGCGAGATACCCCCAGATAAACTAACGAAGTTGGAAAAGATTGGGAGTGGTGGTTTCAAAGACGTGTACATTGGGAAGTTCAAGGGCAGACGGGTTGCAATCGCTGAATTCCGAGATCAGCTCAGTTCAAGTTTGTCGTCGTCACGTCTCACAAGAACTCTCACTAATCACTGTGGTAGTGGACATCAAAGAGCTCAAGCTACTTGGGGCGTTTGACCATCCGAACATTGTGCGCTTCGTGAGTGTCACCCTCATCTCACTACGGATAGCCTACAACCACCGTTGTAGCTTGGCGTCAGTATACCGGAGAATACGCGTGAAACGCCAGTGATGATCGTCAGCGAGTTGTGTTCAAATGGTGACTTATTTGACTACATCCGGAATGTCCCAGTACCATCACTATATAAAGTGGTGCGTTACATTTCTTGTCTCGTTTGGTGTATCTGGAAGGCTCTTTCATAGCTAAGCATCATGCTCGATATCGCCTATGGACTGGAATACCTTCACGCCCGCAAGCCTTCGGTTATTCATCGGGACTGCAAGTCCTCAAATATCCTGATTACCTCTCGCGGTGCTGCAAAGATTGCGGATTTTGGACTAGCAAAGGTCAAGCAATCGACGCGATCGATGGTTCGGAGTGTTGTCGGTACGGTGAATTGGCAAGCCCCGGAGCTTTGGCACGCCCATCCCAAGTACAATCACAAAGCCGATGTATTTTCCTGTGCGATGGTTTTCTGGGAGATGCTCCAGTGGCATTTTCCGACTAAGAGGTTTCCGTGGGAGGTGGGCATCTTGTTTTTGACGAGTGGTATGTGGCTGAATGTTTCCAAAGGGAATGAACGAACATGCTATTTACGAGACGGTGGGTGCCAAGCGACAACGGTTGGTTTTTATGTTGTGGTATTTCGGGCAAACGGCTGATAGCTTGGCTGTTGTAGACCTTCTATGAGCGGATTACGAAAACAGTATTGTCCGGAAATTGTTGGGCTCATTGAATGCATGTGGGCTCACGATCCTGCGGAACGACCTACGATATCCGAGGTTGTCCAGAAACTTGAACAACTTGTTGCAGCTTATCGATGATTCCGATAACTCAAGCCAGTACTGCCGGACGCGTCTTCGATTAAATGATTCAGGCGGTGGCCGCCGGCAGGGAACACACGGAGGAGCGTTATACTGTAAGACTTTGTACCAAGATCCGATTCGCATGGACGATTGGTCGCCCCTCCCTCACCCGCATACTTTTTATGATTGGTGGCAAGCATACGGTATCTTCGTCATTAAATTTGTTAGCAAATTATATCCTGCATTGTAACCTACCGTAGCAATTCAATTTGTGAGTTTCCAACTTCTGGGACAGGCTCTCCGGCACACACCACCAAAATTGCTGCCAGCACCTCTCGACTTGCCGACCGGCCCGTCTGAGTGATCCTCATTGCATCTGAATCCACCAGATCGAAGAGCAGAGACCCACACCGCCGCGGCCCGGGCCGTGACGCCATCCCCACTCGATTTGCTCCACCCTCCGGCCGTAAACCACCGCCATCCCCAATGAGCATGCTCAGAGTCTCGCAGGTCTTGCGACCTCTCAGGGCTGTCCACGGCCGCACGAGCCGCTCGGGCTCGGTCCAAGTATCGCTCATTCCACGACTAGCCCCGTGCCTCACACGGTCATTTGCAGCTGGATCATCGTCTGCGGAGCGAACGAAGCCTGTCATTCCCTTAGAGCCGCGTCCTAGATCTCGTTTCCTTCGCCGTTCACTTCTCGCTGCAAAGTACACCTCTTATTTTGTGCTGTCTGCAACAACTGGCTTGTTCGCCCTTGGAGCGGCCATATTCATACACGATGCATTCACGTACACGGACAAACACATCGAACGCGTTCCTGTATCTCCCCTAGCATTGCACCCGGAGCGCGGTGGTCCGAAAAATTTGCCCGTGGTGGACGTTCTTCTTGCGGACGAAGAAGACGAGGAATTCAGAAAACTGAATGAGAAGCCCAAACTCGTCATTGTCGGAGGGGGGTGGGGGGTGAGACTGAACCTTTTTCGGTCCATTCGTTACTCAACAAGTCAAGGCCATCTCGGTGCTACAAACCTTGTCGCTGGGCGACTACCATGTAACTGTCGTCGCCGCGGAGACGTTCACTACATTCACACCTCTGTTACCATGTAAGGTCCCTTTTCGATTCCCGTTGGTTACGCCTGCTTGATTTACCCCCCGCAAAGCTGCTGCCGTAGGCACGGTGCAGGTTCGCAGTCTTATTGAGCCGATACGCAAAATCATTGCTCGACTCCGTGGTCAAATGATTTGCGGAAAGGCCACAGATCTCGTGATGTCCCAACGGCTACTGGAAGTCGAAACAATTGGTCCTGATGGGAACGTCCATAGAATATATGTCCCGTACGTCCCGGGTTCCTGAGGGCTTCATGAAGCCCAAGTCACATATCTGGTTTCTAGTTATGATAAGTTGATCATCGCAGTCGGCTCCGTCGCCAGCACGCACGGTGTCCCCGGATTAGAGCACTGTTTCCAGTTGAAGACCATATCGGATGCACAGGCCATCCGACGCCGGATCATGGGTGCGCTGATCCATACTGGGCCTGTCATGATTTACTGGAATATCACCACCAGATAACTTTGAGGCAGCAACTTTACCAACCACGACCCCAGAAGAGAGAAAGCACTTGCTGAGTTTTGTGGTTTGTGGAGGAGGACCTACGGGTGTTGAGACAGCCGCCGTGTGTATTCCGAACCTCCCCATCTCTTTCTTACATCTTCTGGACTCTTGACGGGACCCTCGCAGGAAATCTACGATTTTTGTCAGGAAGACATTATGAATTACGTGCGTTCCTTTATTTCGTATACATTCTTATACACCCATGTATTGTCTCCAGTTCCCGAAAATATGTCGGGAAGAGGTCTCGATCCATGTCATCCAGTCACGCGAGCACATTTTGAACACAGTATGTTTGAGTGGTACCCAGTTGAAGGACGGTGGTCTAATGTCCACAGTATTCTGAAGCCATCTCCAAGTACGCGGAGGCACGTTCGTTCTTCTGACCCTGGGTTTTCTGGAGCTCATGTTGCCCGTCTCTCAGGACAAATTTAGGCGTGACAAGGTGGACCTTATCACATTGGCTCGCGTCCGCTCGGTGCATCATGACCGTGTCGCGTATACCCTGCGGTCTCCGGATGGGACGATCACTGAGCACGAGATTCCCACTAACTTCGTGTTGTGGTCGACAGGGATAGCTATGAACCCGTTGGCGAAGCGGGTCTCGGATCTTCTACCCAATCAAGTCCACAAGAGAGCTATCGAGGTTGACGCACATCTCCGCGTAAAGGGCGCACCGCTCGGCGAGGTGTATGCTATCGGTGACTGCGCAACGGTGAGTGATTGAGGCAGTTCCAGTCTACCGCAAGGTCGATCAGGCCTGCGGAACAGATCGAAACATCTCTTGTTAGCCATCTCCTTGAGCTGGTAGACGAGGCCGACAAAGATAAGAATGGCAAAATTGACTTTGACGAATTTGATTTCATGGGTAAGGAACTGCTGGTGAATACCTTTGGGTCAATGTCCTTATGGTGTGGCAGTCTCCAGGATCAAACAACGTATCCCTATGGCAGAGACTCACCTGCAGAAGGTCCGCATGCTATTCGACTTGTACGACTCGGATGCGGACAATAGCTTGTCGTTGAACGAGCTTTGTAAGCTTCTCGAAGAGATAGGAAACAAGATAACGGCGTTGCCTGCTGTGAGTCGCCGGGGCTCGCCTATACCGTCATTGTGGTTGATACCGCTATCTATAGACGGCGCAGGTCGCTTCTCAGCAAGGTAAATATCTAGGAAAGAAACTTGGCAAACTTGCTTCGCAACACGAGGTCTTAGAAGCGAACTGTGTCACGGATTTGGACGAGGCCGTCAGCGGACCATTCCGATACAGGCACCTCGGTAATCTGGCGTATATTGGCAATGCCGCTGTGTTTGATTTGGGGCCACTTTCAGTTATGGGCGGTTTGGTCGCAATGTATGCTTGGAGAAGTGTATACTGGAGTGAACAGGTGTCCGCCAGGACGAGAGCATTGCTCATGATTGATTGGATTATTAGGTATGTCCCTCAGTGACTTTGTGGCTACAGGCTCACCCACACTTTGGCAGGGGTGTTTGGGGTCGAGATCTCTCGCGGTTGTAAACATAAAGTTGGACACATGTTTTTCTTAAGCCCAGAATGGGCCGGTTCAGCATAAGTTCAATTGGAATTTTTCGCGATCGTGATAGCACGGCACTGAGATTTTTTTTGCAACATCACCGTGTTTCATGTTACTGTATCCCCTCGGCTTGTCGTCAGCACTTCTTTCTAGCAAAATAGTTCGACGCTGTCGCATCATTCTGTCCACTCAAATGAACCAATAACAGCTGTACCCCCCACGATCGGACCTTGGTTCGGTGCAAGTACGGTCATCTTCCTGTTTGGGATGTCCAGGCTTGTTCTAGAGCGAGTGTGTGAACGCGAGTCCTCGGAGAAGATCCACGGCGCAAAACTCACATGACAATAAATCCTACAGCAGGTAAGTCGAGAATTTCTTCGTCATATCGCTCGTTTTCGTCTTCATTGAAGGGGGCGAGCAAGGCAAGGACCCTGTTGAACAGTCTTGCACTACTAGATGCCGAATCTACCAACGTGGGTTGCATTTCTGATAGGGTGCGTGCAGCTCCGATGGGCAACGCCGAGGAGGGTGCCATAGACTCTGAACGTGCGAGTTCAGTCACACGCCCTGAAGGGCAGGATAAGTGAGGATTGATGTATAGGTGATTCACCTTGGCCGATGCGGTAGATCGCAAGGTCGCCAAAGTTGATGATAGTTGAAGAAGGGGAGAGGATGAGTTCTGTAGCTGCTTCCCCTCCCACGAGGCCGGAGGATGCGCCAGGAGGAGGATCAATCCTTTGGCCGTACATGTACGTGTGAAGTTGGTAGTTGTGTACACGTTCCCGGTATCCGTGGTCGAGCTCGACGACCTAGAGTGGCGAAATTAGGAAAGGGAGGAAAAGGATAGATTGTTGAATACCCCTCCGGACTTGGGAATTTTGACGACCGTGAGTTGACTGCCATAGAGACGCTGCATCTCGGCGTTGAGCTTTTCGTGACCGACGACGAGGATGACGTTTACTGGGAATGATGTCGTGTGAGGACGAGGGGAGAGACCAGGACGTATACATACGGTGGAATGCGTCGACGCATGCTTTGATGAGGGTGTGACGACTATCTGCGCTGGAGCCAGAACTGGGACCGGAGGCAAATGAAGAGGGGGTGTCGACGATCAAGCCCGAAACGCGTGCTATACACGCCTAATTGAGTTGGAAGGGAGAGGAAGGAAGAGAGTGGCTACCTTGAGGGTCCGCGTCATGTCGCTCGAGGACATTGACACCGAGGTTCCGGATCAAGCGATCGAGCAGGTGAGGATTATTTTTCGTGTCTGGGTGACCGTACCAATAAGTCAATGGGATGAGTGCATTAGAAGCGAGGGCAGTAGGAGCCGAAGTGGCCGCGGAACCCAAAGGATTAGCAGGGGAGGACGTTCCGATTGGGCTTCTGACCACGGCGGCTGAGATTGTCCCTGGAATCGACCACGCGCCCTGGGGCGTGGTGAGGAGCGTATGGGAGACGGGGGAGAGAAAGAGGACGGACTTGGGCGGGATCCAGGTTGACGAGGAGGGGAGACCAATTTTGAGCGACGCGGAGGGCGTAGTTTGTCAGAATTTTTGAAATGGATGTCTTTCCAGAGTTTTCCGGGCCCAAAATGAGGACTCTGGGGGGTTCTGTAATTGCATGTTGATCGTCGTCGGAAGGAGGGGATCCGTGAAGGTCACGGAGGGCGCGGACACGCATCTGTTCGAAGGCGAAGTGGATGTTTGCATAAGTGGACATTGGGGTCTCATCGGAGACATACTCTGTGGAGGGACGGCCGGTGACGTGCATGGGGGGTGAGGGGGTGCAGAGCAGGAGGAAGAGAGACTCATCTGGATGGTGCAGCCGTGCCAGGTGAAGACGGCGGCCTTGCATTCTGAGCCAAAGAGGTAGGATTTACCCTCTGCGAGCTCTGCACCAAAGATCTCTGCATGTCCCCTTACGAGCTGCGGATGGTCAGGGATGGGAGAGAGAGATGGAAGGCTTTTACCTTTATTGCGAGGGAGGCAGCGGGGTCGAGTTCGAAGCGATACTCTGTTTCTGGCTGGAGACGCCATTCTTTGCTATCGGACATGACTGTGTGTACTAACGGTTCGGACCCAATGGATAGTGCCCCGTTTCACTCAACAAGATTTGATTCCGTGTGACATCTCGCATCCGTCGGACTAAGTACTGCGATGGGTGCGGACCAGGCAATGATTTGCCTCGCTTTATAAGTCCGGCCTGTCGCGTCACTAATCCATCATGGCTCCCTCTAGAGACTCCGACCACCTCCCTGAAAAACACATACCCCCCACATACCACTCCCCCGACGTCGACGCGGCAGCCTCCCTCGTCGCCGGCGCACATGTCCACCTCGACCCGGACCAGGCACTCCGTCTCAGGTACTCCGTCTTCCCGCCCCTCCTCCCCCCCTCATTCCTTGCTTCCAGGCGCAAGATCGACCGGCACATCATGCCCTTCATGTGCAGTACGTCCCAGCGCTATCTAACCGTCGCTTCCCTCATGCCCTTACCTCACAGTCATGTATCTGTATGTCCTCTTTTCCCCTTGCATCCTCACCTCTCCCATCCCCCACAGGATCACCTTCATGGACAAGACCACCCTCGGCGAGGCAGCCATCCTCGGCATCGAGTGCGTCCCATCTCTCCCCTCACTTCGCACCCACAAACGCTTCTCGCCAGGTCGGGCGCTCACTTGAATACCACCCAGTTCAACTGGCTCGGCACCATCTTCTACTTTAGCTATCTTCTCTTTCAATACCCTCAAAATCTCGCCCTCCAACGCTTTCCCGTTGGCAAGTGGATGAGGTACTGCTCTTCCTCTCCGATCCCACCCCGCTGACCGCTCGCCAAGCATCAACATCTTCCTCTGGGCAATCATCCTCTGTTGTCATGCTGCTTGTACCTCTTTCGGTGGACTCTTTGCCGTTCGCTTTCTCCTCGGGATCTGTGAAGGTGCTATTACCCCCGGATTCATGATCGTCACGTCCATGTTCTACACACGCGCTGAACAGACGCGCCGTGTTGGTTATTGGTGTCAGTCCTCCCGTCCTTGGCCCGCGACATGTCTCACTTTCCCCATCTAGTCCTTATGAATGGCTTCGCCGTCATCATCCTTGGCTTCATCTCCTACGGTGTCCTTTATACCCATACCCCCAACTTCATGCCTTGGCAGTGGTAAGCACAATAACGCCCGTGTTCCAACGCTCCTCATTTGTCAACCAGGCTTATGATCATTACCGGCATTATTACCCTGTTCACCTCAGTTCTCTTCTGGTGAGCATATCCTCAACTGGCTCGTTTACTTCCCCATATGTTGTCAACCGTGCCCGCTCCCAGGCTCTTCTTCCCTGATTCTCCAACAAATGCGTGGTTCCTAACTCCGGAAGAGCGCATTGCCGCCGTGCAACGCATCCAAGTGAATCAGACCGGCGTGGAAAACAAATTGTTCAAGAAAGAACAGTGAGTTGCTTCTATCCGAGTTCTAGTCCCGTCTGATCATTGTCCCTCGAGATTCTACGAAACGGTGAAAGATCCCAAGACCTGGCTTCTGGCATTTTTCGCAGCTGCTGCGTGCGCCTCGTTCATCCATCTGCGTTACCACTTTCTGATCTGAGAACCCCCATCCAGTAATATCATCAATTCGGTCCGCCCCATCTTCCCAGACCTGGATTCGGCGCTGATATAACGTCATTCCCCTAGCTCACTAATCAACGTCAGCTCATCGTTGCTCAGTTTGGTTTCAATGCCCTCCAAACGACTTTGCTTGGCTGTGTGGACGGCGTGGTCGAGAGTGGGTGGCTTCGCGAAACTCAGCCTGAATTTGCCCGCTGACCAAACCCTCCATCAGTCTTGACAATCTTCCTTGGGGTGACGCTTGCCTCACAGCCCTACATCGGCCGTGCCTATGCTGGTATGCTGATGTATATTCCCGCCATCCTCGGTGCCATCTTAGTCAGTGCCCTGCCATACTCGAACAAAGTTGGCCTCCTCTTTTCCTATTGGATATCAAGTGAGCTGCCGTGTGAGCTGTTTCAAAGTTACTCCATCTGATAATAACTCCGCAGTCTCTGGCATTGCTCCGTTCACGATATTCCTGGGATGGGTAGCTTCCATAACAGCTGGTCATACTAAACGCGAGTTCATGTTCTTTTTCACCTCAAGTTGTAGTCTGATTGATCGCTTTTAGGTATCACCACAAACGCCATCGTACTCTCTGCTTATGCGATTGGAAATGCAGTTGGTCAGTTTATGTGGAAGTCACAGTACCAGCCACGGTAGAGTTCGTTCAGCTGTTTCACCAACTGAGCTCAATATTTTACAGGAACCATGTCCCGTGGGGCGTCATCACTGCCACAAATTTCTCTTCTGCAGTCGCCCTCCTCGTGTTACGCTACCTGTACTTGCGTGAAAACAAAAGGCGCGACCTGGAAACTCGGGATGACACGTACGACGCCGCTTACATCAAGACCGACTCTGGGGAAAGCAGGAAGGTTGACAAGGCAAGTCTACCATGCGGTTCCTATCCACACGATGTTAACTATTGTCCACAGGCTTTCCTCGATCTGACCGACAAGCAGAACCGCGATTTCCGCTATGTTCTATGAGCATTCATCCGTAAGGTTCCTAGGACCCCCGCCTGAAGATAGTATATATGACAGTGTGCTAGTGTCTATCTGCGTGTACTTGATTTGGAGTCTGCGACCTTTCGCCGTCTAGGATGAGGATGGCGGATGACCATCTTATAAGTGTCCTTTACGGGGTGTTCGGTCGGGGTGATTTCTTGTGCCCAAGCAATGATTTCCCGTCTTTTGGTCTCCGTCAGTTTGTTTGTACAGGCGGCACTCTCGTTGTCCCTTTGTGAAAGAGAAATGGTGGAGGATTCTATATGATTGGAATCTGTATCCTTGGAGCCCTCTGAGTAAAGGGAAACAGAGGTACTGGCGCTTTCCGACAAACCCGAACAGGTGCTGCAGAAAGAAGAGGTAAAAGATCTACATGACGAGGAAAAATCTTCCCCCAATTCGAAGACAGCGCCGTCATTCAATTCACGAGCGTGGACACTCGATGGGCACGTCGAGTACTCCGAGCTGCAATGCAGACTCGAGCCAAGACTACTAGTACACCGCTTCAGTGACTCGGAGTCGTCCAAGTTATACTGGTCGCAAGCTGAACAACCGGGGAATGATGGACGACTGTCGGTTCGGCTGATGCCAAAGTCGCGAGGACCGGTCATGGTAAACAATGATTTGGATAGATGAAGTACGTGTCGCCGAAGAGTAGTCAATGCCAATAGAAGGCGCAAGCGTTCGAGGACCAGCTCACACGCAGGTACGCTGGTAACGGAGGAGCCTGAGTGAAGAGAGAGTTCGTCCACGATGTAAGCGGCGCAGTCTACGACGTCCAACTTGCGGCGATGTGGTACGTATGCGACGATACGAACGTGACGCGCATCATATATGAGACCAAACAGTACCAGCCACTCTGGAAAGGATTCTGTGGTGGCCCCGATGGTTCCTCTTTGTGTCAGCGACGTGAGGAGCGTAAGGTGGAATTGCCCATAACTGGTTAGCTCTTCGGGGATGGATGCCAACGTGAGAGGTCCGGAACGGGAGTCGAAAGACGTAGAGGGGAGATGTTGCATTCGAGTTGGCTCTTTCATCCCAAGGAGCAAACACCGTGCGTTCAAGTTGTTTTCAGGAAAGGCATCATGTCCCGGGACGAGCGCAAAGTCAATGCGCTGGGGAGTACTCTGCAATCGGGGACGACTCATCGCTGGTAGGTCGCTAGCTTGACTGTCTTAGCTGCGTCGTAAGAATCACTGGTGAGCATACCTCCTTAGGCTCGTGCGAGGAATGCCCTCGAATGCGCGAGGAACGAACGTCGCCAGACAGTCTTCCATCCCAAGGTTTGTCGACAACTGCGATATGATGTCCCGCGGTAGCTCTTCATCGGGCACAACCAGACGCGCCTCTGCCACGCCGCTTTCGAACCGAACGTTGTGGAAGGGACAACATATGTTCACAACGCATCCCATTCCACACTTGCCATCAGCAAAGCTGGGTATGAACTCCTTGTAATGTGCACGATACTTAGCGAGCCCTCTTGCGTCAAAATAACATGAACCAACCATCCATGAAGTGGGTACGATGAGCTTGGCGCGTCCCTGAGGTTTCCAGTAAGAGCGAAGATGGAGTACGTATGCCAACGACTGCCTGACTTCTAGCGGGCACGTCTTGAGCGACCTCCTGTTCAGTAACAACCTGTCTGCAGTCACCCAATCTGAAAGAAGATCTGGCCCTCGGAGTCTCACCTCTCTTGCTCAGGCCTCTCGGAACCTATACGGGACATCTAGGCCTATAGAATGGGTCGGCGGATAGTGGCGTGCGCAGCTGCCGCCAATGGGTTGCCAATGAGCAGACCAAACTAACTGGTAGTGGGGTGTGCAACGAGGGCTTGTTGAACGTCGCATAGTACGGTCGAGGCTTGAGCGAAACTGTTACGTCCAGCTTGTAGCGAAAATGACTAATAGAGCCTCCTGCATAATAAGGCAAGTGGCAGTCAATTGCTATGCTGCCGTGCCCGTCACTGTGTTGGCGAGGTCATCGAATTCCGGGACTCGTAATCAAGCGAACGAATTCATGAGATTACTAGCCAACTCTAGACATCAGAATCGTATACTAATCGCGATCGGTTGACCCTCCAGTAAGTCATCTAAATGCCGAACACGTTAGACGAACGAGGACACCTTCACTGCTTTTCGAACAGCAGCCGAGTTACCCTCAAGGTATCGATACGTCGTCTGAAATACTCGCGTCACTTGGTACTTTGTCTTGGAGACCGACGAGGGTGCAGTTTTGGGTACTATGATCGGTCTTCCAAAGAAGTCGACCGGCGGCTGGGGATGAGGAATTCGAGTTAGATTACCTCAAAATTGAAGATGCCGGGCTCTTACCTTGTCTGCAACGTCGACGTGTTTCTCTGTGCGAGCCCGTTTATTAATAGGACCAAGGTCAGAGCCGGGTGGCTGGGTTCGTTCCAAGGGACCTTCCTCCTCTGCATTACCTGTCACGTCTCCAACATCATTGAACTCTTGTGCAGGAGCCCTGTAACGATGCTAAATGAAGGATACCGAAAGGAAGGTCAAGATTGGAGTACAGACCTCTTATGAGTTGGGCCAGCTTTCAGTTTCTCAGCTGCGACCGCCTGTCTTGTGACTAGGGAAGCATCGATCTGTGACAAGGTCAGTTGGAAGGGTTAAAAATGGGAAAAGGCACGAACCTCTGTAGCGATAAGGTGACGAACAGCATATCTCGAGACTGCAATATCAGCTGCGCGTTTCCCGTCATATGTCACGAAAACATCTATTGGCCTGTGGGTTTTTGTGAGTGGCAACCGAAGTAATATTGTGACGGTACACACGGGTCGAGTCTGTAGACCACCTGACCATCCTCTGCTCTTTCTTGAACGAATCGAAGTTCAAGGGAAACCATGATCTCAACAAGACGGGCAAGCAAAGCACGTTCTCCAGGTTTGATAACTTGGCTGTTGACCTGTAACAAGTCAACACAAGCTCAACTTCAATTTTGGTTGTGGACTAAGGAATAAATGCACTTACGGGCCGTAAAGGAGGTGATATTATTCGATTGATGTATGGAGCGAACTCTAGCTGGAGAACCTGACCCATGATCAGGTGTCGGTTAGCCCCTGTATTCCTTCCAGAAGCGCAAATCCCATCAGAGAGTGATTTCAGAATGTCTTCATTGGTGCGTGTGATCAAAAAATTCTATGGACAATGGGTATCAGTGGTCGTAAAGCGCATTATTTGAAGGTACTTGCATCCCAATCCGCAGAGTCCCTTTCAACTCGATTTCCCGCGCGCTCTCGGCACAGCGGGTGGAATGAAACGAGCAAGTACGGGAGGTATACTTGCAGGCCAAAATCACCGTCGGCATACATGGCCGAGGAAAATATATCGAATGTTCCTAACCACTCATTTGCCTTTTCATATCGGGCCAAATTTGCCTCATGTCGATGACAGTTCGTATAATGCGCAAAGCATCCTAAGAATATTGAATAATGAGAAGTTTGCCTTGAAGAAAACATACCGTTAGCAATGTTGGGGAGGTTGTTGAGTGCTTCTATAGCTCGACTGAGGCGATTTACATATCGTGTCTCCTCCGAATCACTCATTGCCAGTTCCCGGATTCGTTTGCGTGACAAATGAGCAAATACCTCATTCAGGACTGCTGTTGCGGTAACATCTGCCTCCTTCATACCAACCGTGGCACGACGAATTAATTCCTCTGTGACGCCTTCGTTGCGCGATTTGATAAACTGTTCCGTACTGATCAATAACGCAAACGATACAGCGTGGGATGACGAGCCTGTAGGGTGTTCAGACAGCCTCTCAGATCGCCTTTCGCAACATTGACCAAAGTGCTGAGTGCTCTTGTATCTGCGTCGAGCCCTTCGAGCCCGCAGATCTCTCGCAGCCGCTTAATTATATGAATATCAGCCGGTCGTGTATATCGAATCTGCCTTGCGTGTGGGCGGAGTTTAGCTAGCGAGTGTGCGTTCTGGTCATTACAGATGCAAATGATGGGCCGCAACAAAGGTCGCTGCTTGTCTTTCTGTGCTCCAGCCTTCCCTGTTTAGTTTTAGTCAAAGTATGAGTCAGGTAAGAAACCCCGCCCACGTTTTTTCTTTGGTCTATCCATGGTTAGTGAAACGAGTTTCTGGACGAAACCACTTGACTGCGAACAAGACCTGAGTACTCGAAGAGGGCCAAACTAATGACGTACATTGTCACTACCACCAGTCGCCCCGTCAATTTCATCAATAATGAGCAAGACAGGTTTCGTGCTGCCAACTGCAGAACCTGATTCAAGTATGGGACGGACTCGGTCATCAATTGACTGTGCCGACCGCGTGTCACTGTGGTGCGTTTGGTCAAAATGAAGATCACTATGTACAATAGAATCACCTGGCGTTGATTTCCACTACTTCGTAGCCCGCTTGTGCGGCAATGACGTGGGCTAGTGTGGTCTTCCCGAGGCCAGGAGGTCCGGAAATCAAGAGGAGCTAATGACGGGGTAGGTTTTACAGATGGGAATGCGAGATTATCAGCCACCTCACCTTTTCCCTTGGCCGGTGGTATTCATCATCGGGGTCACAGTCCTGGTCATCTTCTCTAGGCCGCTTCTTGTTTCTTGTTTTGCCGAAAACGCACCAGTCCCACTGTTTCACCCAAGCCATCACTTCCCTGGCAACCCTTTCATTACCTAAGAGCTCCGTGAAGCGCTGAGGGCGATATTGATCAACCCATAACATGTCATCAAGCGGGCGATGAGACACATCCGGTTTTGCAGTCCTTTTTTCTTTATGTGAGAACCACGTCTGACAAACGGAAATGGACTCTGTGCATACGGAATAATAGTGTTGGAAGTCGCGGATACCGAAAGCTCATCCATAAGCCTATGGATAGGCACATCGAGTAGGTTTGCCATTCGCGATGTTGAGGACAACTAATGGCCAGGTTAGTAGTGATAGACATGGAATGCGATTCCGCACCTTTCGCAAGGTCATCTGGGGTTTGCGTGGGATAAAGAGAGGCCTTCCATCAAAGGTTGTCGCGCGAAGAGGTGCACAAGGTTGTGTCAGTATCCCGGCAGTAGGACATATTGAAGACTTCAGGTTCTTTTTGAAATGATGGGTTTTGAGACCCAGGATATCTGAGACTGAAGGAAATGCATCATCTGATTCCCATGAGAAATGACCCCTGCACGGAAGCTGAAATACTTACCCTGCGATGATGACAGTGGTCCTGCCGAAGGGACTGTAATATTGTGTAGACATAACCATACCTGAAGAGCACAAGAACACGGCACAACTCACAGTCGTTCTCCAACCGCGATGCGTCTTCACTTGAATAAGGGATGCTTTGACTGTGGTGTGTGGGGGGCGTGTCCGAAACAGAGGTGCAAGGTTCAGAGTCGAGCGTCGAAATGGATGAACCACCCAAGAGACCATTGGAGACGAACGCAGGTGAAGCGGAGGATCCGGGGCCGAGCAATCCAGTTGGCAGGAAACCGTCCTTCATACTGTACTTTGATACGCGTCTGAACGCGTCTGTGCTACAACGCGATCGTGATTTTCCCACGAACGCGTATGTGGTCATATTTATTATTTAATTTGAGAATTTAATTATCTTCGTTTAATATATAATAACGATAATTTTATTCCGATTGTGTTGAAATACAAACCTGACCTGACCGACTTGTGACTCTGGGAGGAAAGGTTTGGGAAAGGTCCCTCAAAGTCCACCTGTCGCCCGACAACACCGCTCGCACGGCCAAGGTCATTTACATAAGCGATACGGCTGAAGCCGGGTGAGTCGGAGCTTGGAACTGAATTCGAATTTTACTTGGCGCGTCGGGGACGAGTATTTCTTCTACTCAAATTCTTCTGTCGTCTTCGTCGTTCACCACAATGCTTACCGCCCGCGGCGTCACTCGCGTCTCCAGGAGAGCCGTCAACAGCACTAAGAACTCCAGCCGGTTCTTGCAAACTGCCTCACCGCTGTTGGCCCGTTCCTCCTTCCCTTCTCCCCCGTCGAAGCAAAATGCTGCAGCCCGTCCTTCACGTATCTCTGCTTCCCAGCCAGGTCGGTCATCCTGTGTGTTGCCCTTTTTTTTGTAACTCATGTTATATTTGTGCATTCCGAACATTTTTTCCCATCCGAATGCAGTGCGTCATTATGCATCGGAAGCTAAGGGAACTATTGGTAGCGTGAAGACGGTCATTGGTGCCGTCGTTGACGTGCAGTTTGAGACTGATGCTCTCCCTCCCATCCTCAATGCCCTCGAGGTCCAGGATTTCCACGGTGGTCGTCTTGTTCTCGAAGTTGCATCACATCTCGGTGAGAACTCTGTCCGTACCATTGCTATGGACGGTACGGAGGGTCTCGTCCGTGGTCAGAAGGTCGTTGACACTGGTGCCCCCATTCAAATCCCTGTCGGCACTGCAACTCTGGGACGAATCATGAATGTCATTGGAGAGCCCATTGACGAACGTGGACCCATCAAGGGTGTCAAGCTCTGCCCCATTCATGCTGATCCTCCTCCATTTGTCGATCAATCAACTACCGCTGAAGTCCTCGAAACGGGTATCAAGGTTGTCGACCTTTTGGCTCCCTATGCACGTGGTGGAAAGATTGGCCTTTTCGGTGGTGCTGGTGTCGGCAAAACTGTGTTGATTCAGGAATTGATCAATAACGTGGCTAAAGCCCATGGTGGTTTCTCTATCTTCTGCGGTCAGTATATACTCCCATTCTCGGGTGTGGTATTGAATATCATGTCTTACTTGTTAGGTGTCGGTGAACGCACTCGTGAGGGGAATGATCTCTATCACGAAATGATTGAAACTGGTGTCATCAACTTGGAGGGTGACTCCAAGGTCGCCCTCGTTTTCGGTCAGATGAACGAACCCCCTGGTGCCCGTGCCCGTGTTGCCTTGACTGGCCTGACCATCGCTGAATACTTCCGTGACGAAGAGGGTCAGGACGTGCTCCTCTTTATCGACAACATCTTCCGTTTCACCCAGGCTGGTTCCGAGGTGTCCGCCTTGCTCGGTCGTATTCCCTCAGCCGTTGGTTACCAGCCAACTCTTTCAACTGATATGGGTGGCATGTATGTGATTTTTTCCCTCTTGGTTGTGTTTGTAATTGACAGGATTCTAGGCAAGAACGTATCACAACTACGAAGAAGGGCTCGATTACGTCTGTGCAGGCTGTCTATGTCCCTGCAGACGACTTGACCGATCCCGCCCCGGCAACCACTTTCGCTCACTTGGATGCCACAACTGTGTTGTCCCGCGGTATTGCCGAGCTCGGAATTTACCCTGCCGTGGATCCTTTAGACTCGAAGTCCCGTATGCTTGATCCCCGTATTGTTGGCCAGGAACACTATGAGGTTGCTACTGCTGTCCAGAAGATCCTTCAAGACTACAAGTCTTTGCAAGACATCATCGCTATCCTGGGTATGGACGAGTTGTCTGAGGAGGACAAACTGACTGTATGTGTGACGGATATATCAGCCTCAATAATCGTGTTGATAACATGGATTTAGGTCGAGCGCGCCCGTAAAATCCAGCGATTCATGTCGCAACCGTTCCAAGTTGCGCAAGTCTTCACCGGTTATGAGGGCAAACTCGTTTCCCTGAAGGATACTGTCCGGTCGTTCAAGGAGATTCTATCTGGTCTTCATGACCAGCTACCCGAGTCTGCCTTTTACATGGCTGGTACGATCGAGGATGTCAAGGCAAAGGCAGAGCAGCTCGCCAAAGAGATGAGTGGCAATTAGAGATAGATGCTGTGATGCTACCTGCTACTTGTATGCCTTGTGGCCCGATTGTGTAGCATTGTGTCGACGAAATCTTTATGATACCGCATCCTAGAGATAATGGCGGCCAAAAATGTTCTGGGGATCATTTGTACCACGACTCGGTTCCTTTTTGAGGCGCTATAGCCAAGTGGTTACGGCGACAGATTAGAACGTTAGCAAGTTCATCTGTTACTCTTTGAGTGCGCAGGTTCGAATCCTGCTGGCGTCGTGTTGTATAGTTTTTTTTTCTTCTTTTGTCTAGATGATGCTGTGCACCCTCGATATCTGCGTCCATCATTCCGCCTCACCCCACAACAATGGTTCTTACAATCGATGAGCTGGAGCAATATTTTGACTACGTCGAACGCCTCGTCGTGAACACTCTGGCGGCTGCCTCGCCTGACCTTCCAAACCTTCAAGAAGCCCTAAATCGTCTCTGGCTTGACATTTCTCGTTTTGGTCTCCCTGGTCTGCCTTCTCTCCCGGATATCCATGTTCCTGGACTTGGGGCATTCGAGGTACCCCCTCCTCCTCCCCCTCCTCCGCCAAAGTCTCTGATCGACAATGCTGGAGACTGTATTGTCCAGCACCCATGGATAACATCAGGCATGGTCATTTCCGCCCTCGGAGCAGGCTTACTCGTGGGATACGGTGTCGTCCGCATGAGATCTCTTAAAGTGACACGAGTCAAGGCAATGTCTCCGCAATCCGAGAGACGTCAGGTTGTTGGTGCGTCCTCTTACGTGTCGCTTATGGCGGCAGTTTGATATGTCGACAAGTCATTTTGGGCGGTGACCAACCTTTGGGATTGCCTTTGATTATGGAATTCGAGAAACAAGGTTATATTGTCATCACCAGCGTTTCATCCCCGGAAGTTGTCAATGCCATTGAGAGCAAGGGACATGGCTACATTCGCGCCCTTATCCTAGACCCTAATGAGGTACGTTCTCCCATTCCCCCCTGAAGAGACTGTCTGACCATTTCATGCCAGCCGGGGACAATCCCTATTTTCCTTCGGTCTTTGGCATCTACACTATCTCGACGATTTCCCATAACTGCCGCAGGCGACCCATACGCACCCACGCCTTATCATCCCCTGGTGCATTCTGTGATATCGTTGCTGACCATGCCAACTACCTCCGTCCACTGTGCACCCGCACCATTCGAACAAGTTTCTTTGCGCAGCACCTATCTTCCCCATCTCCTTTCCACACACGTTGCACCACTTCAAACAATCCAAGCCTTGTTGCCGCTGCTCCGCACAGACGCCTCACGTACACGTGGTCACAAATCAATCATATTATGCTTGCCGGCTGCTGACGCACGTGTTGGACTCCCATTTGGGAGTGTGAGTGCCATGAGCGCTGCTGCCACTCTCCGTGCAGCCGATGTTCTCCGCCGCGAAATTGCTGCCGCTCAAGGGATGAACGCGATCCGTATTGTGACCGTCGATGTAGGGGAAGTTGGCTCAGCGACGAGTGATCCCGGTGTTAGAGTCAATATGGACGATTGGACTCCTTCGGAGAAGGCCACTTACGGGGCGGCATTTAGTACGCTGCGGGAAATCCGAGGTTCGCGAGTTCCAGTGGACGTGTCTACCTTTGTCGACAGTCTTGTCGGTGTGGTCAGTGGTGGAACTAGAGCAAGATATTCCGGGCAAGTCGTTTTTGGTATCAGTTTCGGTCTTCTATATGAACAAGTCAAGGACTGGATACGAGGTGATAGGTTTTCTATTGGGGCAGGAGGTCAGTCGCGCCGCCAGATTACCGTTCCGTCAGCTCAACTCATTGTTCGTTAGCTGGCACGTACACAATTGCGTCGTACCTTCCTCCCGTACTCCTGGACAGCCTTATGGTCCTCCCTCACCTCCTGGTGAACATACGCAATCGCCTTCTACCTCCTCCACCCTCCCGGGCTGTCCCTCCCAGAAATCGTGTTGTCAGATCGATGACTCCTGCTTCTCACCCAGAGACTGCTCCGGACACTGGGACGCGTTTAGTTCTACAACGATCTATTGGGCAAATCTCCACGATTCCAAAAGCCCCAGTAATTCCCGAATCGCATCCTGATGTCGACGAACAAGAAATGCCCTCCGACGCGGAAGCGGAGAGTAATGACGGGGACCTTGAGAGCACCAGTGTTGGAAGCAGTTGGGTGAGTTTGGGACCGCGCGAGTCCTCCGAGTGACCGGTGGATGTATGTGTGGGTCTGGGCGTTTTGCTGATGGTGATGTCTGTGGACACTTGTACCTTGGGTCTGCGAGGTCGATGTTGTGAAATGACATAGACATCGAAAACTACATCGTCTGTAAATTAACTGTCATCATTTTTCGTCCGCGTCTTCTCACTTGCCAATGCTTAGTTCGTGCGACCCGGCACTTCAGACAATATCGTTTACTCCCCCAACTGACACCACCAAGGATGGGTAAGGTCCAGGCTGAAAAGGGTGATATCATTACCCACATTCTCTTCAGGCGTTTCTCTCTGGCTTGTGCCTGCGGCAGCACAGATAGATGTAATCAACTCTTGTCTCCCGAGGCGCCCATCGATAGATCACCCTCTCTCCCCGCTATCCTATCCCGCTATCCTACCCCACATAACTCTTGCAACGGTCCCCTTGTCGGATCCCGGGATTCCGGATGTGCTCCTCGATGCCGTTTCAGAGAACCAGCAGCCACTCCGTGCCAACTTCCAGTCCCTTGTCGTCGGTGACCACTACTTCCGCTCTGTGTTCATCGACGTCCAACCCACACAAGAGCTCGTCGATTTCCAGAACCAGTTATTGATTAACTTGCGTCGTCGTGGCCTTGAACCTAGAGCTCCGAGGTTCCCTCACATGTCGTTGTGTTACATCGCAGACCAAGATAAGAGCCATCGCGATAGGACAGCACGGGCGTTGAGAGACACTGTGGTTAGCGAGACTGTTGACGCGCAGTCCATCTCACTACAATGTGGCGACGTCACTCTACCAGGCTTTGATAGTGCGGAAATTTGGGTGGTCAACTGCGAAGGTCCTGTCGAGACCTGGGAAGTGGACGAGAGAAAGGTGAAATTGACTCTAAAATCATCGTAGTACAGTTCCGTCGAGGAAGTTGTAAGCTGTGTAAATAAATACAAGGAGCCTCTGGCATACATACAACAGATTCAATAAAGAAAGGAAAGTTTGGCAAGCGGGTAGTACGAAAACTATAGCAGGAGATACGCAAGCGCCGACATGGTCAGTGCGATAAAGAACACAAGCAAAAATCGTTGCAACTTGCGGCGAATGCTGTTCAACTCCAACCTCATGGTATTATTCTTCCTATCGCGATCATCCAAGAACGTCTTGTAGCGGTGGTTCACGGCACTCCATTCAATGTTCCCCGTTACCCAGTCGATCAGTCCGTCTGCATATGCTGCGACATGATGATCCAGATCCCGATTGAACAAAGGTAGCTTTTTCCTGCATGCGTGGAAGCGGTCAAGGGCCACCGTGAACAGTTTCTCGGTATGATCGAGTCTCTCTTGTAGTTCCAGATGACCAGTCATCGGGTCTTTCTGCATGACCGTCAAAAGGTTGTTCAATGCTCCATTATCGCCGTATTCCTTTTTGAAAGAGTAGACGTCCTGGATGAAATGCAAGACGGTTCAGTGGGGGAGGGCTAGAAAATTGTGTTCACGCACGTTAACAATGTAGACCATATCCAATGCGACGTTCTCCATCTCTCTTATGATTGGATTTGCCAAAATATCGTCAGGGATGTAGAGGCGGCGAGTAGACCGCATTAGAACAAAACATGGGCGAGTGCCGATCGTCTCTCGACGCGTCACCATGTACGACTGGATGTCGCGAACTACGTCCTTATTCGAGTGGGATTCCCGGTCAAGGGCTTCTTGAATGGTGTTCTTAGAGAAGTCTTCGTTCGAATCAATGAATTGTGGCCAGTGAAAAGGGTTGACGGCGGCTTTGATATTAGGGACTAGTTCCCTACGTCGGAAATGATCAACAAGACTCCGGCTCGAGATGGTCAACCAACCTGCGCATTGTTCTGATGAATGGGTGTCGAGAGCTTTCTCCTTTGTCACATTGGCTCAGTGTTCTCATCCACAACTGTGAGCGAGCCAGAGCCTTTGCGCTCGAACAGCGATCACTGTACAAAGTAACTCAACACATTTGCAGATGAAATGATGAATAGTGCGTACGTCAACTCCTCTAGCATGAATGATACTGTCATGTAGTCAAGAATTCCCCTCAACTCCTGACAGGAAGCACGAGGAAACGCTAAAGCTGCTAGTAAAGGCATTTCTGCATTATAGACCTCCTAACAGCGGGAGTCAGAGAGAGTGACCCAACAAACCCAAGTAGTAGATACGCACAATGGCGAAGAGCCAGCCGATCTTATCATTAACCCACGAGTGGTATCCGTTATCAGCGTCCTTAAAGTAGGGACTGATCTCGCCACCTGGTTTCTGGGGAAGTAAACTGAGGAAGTTAGGAAGACGAAAAGTTTGCGTAGGCATGTGGAGTTGGTCTCCTTGCATCATGATGCATGCTGTATTTGTATCTCCTACGGTCGGCGTGCACCAACGGCATCAGGATGCAAGGTGAAACCAGCGTGTACCTAACTGGCAGTGGCGAGAGTCACTGAGTCATCCAAGAGTCAGGACCAAGACAGCTCGGTTGCCAGGAAAAGACCGCTCTAAGCACCCACTGACCTCATAGTGGATGCGCCTGATCAAATGGGGAGGAACGCTGATGCACGATGGCCGATATCACGTAAGGGCTTGATTATCACGAATTTACCAGTCTCAGTGGCCCCATGTGGTGTAACTAGAGCGTGTCATAGAGACACCTGTAAAGGTCCAATGAAGTGGCGTACCCAAAATTCGGAAACATTGAATGATGATGCGATTAATGTCTTACCACTGGATAACTGTGACCCTGTTGTCTTAGATTTAGATCTGCTGCGAGTGACGAGTACGTACAAACTTAACAACCATGGAAAGTGGCGACCTCCATAAGGCCCATTGGCAAGACATGTCCGTTCCTGGCCGTATACTGCGGCAGTCCTCGCGACGCACCGATCATCTGAATCAATCAGTGCTGGTGATCCAAATCACGTACTGAGTACGTGTGTTAAGGTTTCAGTAGTATCGATTACAACTCTATACTGTATCATTTCAACGTAGAACCTCGAAGGTGGAGGAGGGACAGGTGATGCGGACTGAATCGACGCGGCCAAAAGCTAAAAAGGACAAGTATGAAAGCATCACATGATGAGACATCATCATGGATAAGCGAACGTGAGAGTGCCTGCGGAATGGCATGGCTGGAATGGATTACAACGTCCTTTGCTGGTCTGTCTCAAATCCAGAGGATAAAGGCGCTGATGGGGGCTCGTAGAGGGGTAACGGAGTCGAGTAATCGAGCTTCCGTTCGCCATTTGAGTGAAAGAGCTGTGAGTACGCCGGAAGAGTTTGCGTGTAAGGTAAATTCTTCCGCACGTCTTCACATCGGTTCTCCATAGCATCCGGTACCGTGACTTCGGGTACATTGGCGTGCCTCATTGGAAGAGAAAAATGGAGACGTTCGAGTATCGTTTCACCCGAATCGGCGAGGTCATACTCGCAGCGAATCACGACGTGCATGTAGTGCTCAACGCTGAAAAGCGGACTGCTCTCGGTGATCCGACGCTTCCGGGTACCCGCCCAATCGCGCATATAGGGCTCCTTAAAGATTGGAATTTTGGTCTCCAGAATGTACCAGCTGTCTTCAGGAGATGGACTATGACCCTGGGTGAAAATATGGCCATCCCCTGAAATGACGTATCTGCCCGATTCGGCGCGAGAAAGGAGAGAGAATGATCGTTTTACACTTGATCCAAATGTCCCGAGAAGACCGCTGTCGTATAGGGTACGAATGGGGTGAGGGTTTCGCAGCGGAACGCGAGGTGGTTGGTGGCTTGGCGAGGGAACGGGATACTGGTCAACGTCGTCTCGGCTCAAGTTGTTCCTAGTTGTTGACTGGGTATTAGACGGTAACTAGCGAAGCTTGGATGGAGTCAAACCTGTACACTTCGACCTGCTCTACGTCGACGGAAAACTCTGTTATCCTTAATTGATTCCGCTCGGAGTTGTCCAAGTCTTTTCCGCGGACACGTAAGGTAAAGGGAATTGAAGTCTCATCCATTGCTGTAGCACTCGGTATACTGGCGACGACCTGAATCTTCTCCAAGACATCACCTGGGATAGATATTCGAGAGGAACCCTCCGAATCGGGTGCGCGACGTGCGTCCACAATATAGTCAGACATTGGGAACGTGCTGGAAGAGGATCCAGGCTGGGGTTCAACGAAGCGCCGAAGGATGATTGAGTACCAATGCGCATTGACTGTGCGTGTACGGGAACGGACAGGGCCACAAATGTTCGCGAGGGAAAATGAGGAATGACCGTGGTTGATATCGACAAATGTAGCAGTGGCATAAAGAGCGTAAGAAGTGCCGGCTGCTTGCAACGAGGCGTCCCCATATACCGAAGTGGTTGGGAGCCAGCCGGGCACCGGAATGTCAAAAACGACATTCCACAAGCAGGGTTTATCAGAGTCCTCGTGACCTTCGTTCGAGAGGTCCACAGGGTCGCTAGGTAGTAATTCGCGTGTAATTGAGCAAAGACGGATGGGAGCATATCCGGTTCCAGGAGAGAGCGTTTCTGACTGGCCTTCAAAGGTGACAGTCAAGGATTGTAACAGAATACGCGTAGTTGTTCTTCGTCGGGCGAATAGCGAAGTGGGGGAGGTGAGTTCGACGGAAATATGACCTGAAAGCGAAAATGTCGATCTAGACAAGTGTGATGAGGCTCGCAACAACAGAAAATGAAGCAGACACTCTTACGACGAATCCGCATCCCCATGCATGTCCAGGAGGTCTGAGAATGGTTGGATGCTCAGTGCAAGGGGCATCTGCGTTAGGCAAGGAGTGAACTCTCGTCCAGAAGTCGGGAGATGGATTAGCTTGGGGCACTTGGAGCGCTGTAACTCGTTATATATGGACACATGCCACTCGGTTACCCGGACGGGGCAGAGACAAAGGTAGCCAGGCCAAAGGGTTGCCTGCCACGAAGCGGGTGATCACCGGACGGGATTGAATTACGGCTGTCAGCGCACTTGCATGGTCCCCGCGGCCGGGTGCTGCGAAAATCGGTCAATAGAGGCATTCTGGCATCTAATCCCATTGTTTCATGAACTGGCGAGTTGCCTTTGTGGGAGCACAAAGGGACCGGAAACGTGGTCGTGGTAGGAGAACAATGGAGAACTCGCTTAGCAGCGCGGGAGCTGGGATGTCCATTGTCCTCCCTTATGGGTCAACGTTAGCCGTGAAACTTTACAGTATGCTCGACACATATTCGTACTTAGCAAATCATGCCAACACCCACTCATCCAAAAACCTTGGACACTGCCAACGCATCCTCTTCTCTTCGGCGAAGCACCTTTCTCCGTGCATTATCCAGTTCAGCATCCTTTCGCTTGCCATATTTGTCCCCCTTGTTTTGCTTGACCAACCTCCTTATCGCCGTTGGTGTGATGAATTCTGCCAACGTTCGTATTCCTATCAGAAATTGCCATCTTTACACCAGGGTATAGCAACGAACCTGGATTAGAGTAGACAGTGACGCCGCCAAATGCACCCTCGAAAATTCGAATGGGTGTTAATACGAATCGAGGACCAATCTCGACTAACGATGTGCTCGGGGAAGCATTGGGCTGCTGGGGGTCTTTTTCAAAGATCTGACGTGCAAGGCATTTAAACACCGTGATTCAAGGGAATATCAGCATACAAATTAACCTGAAAGTTTCGGAACCAAATCTTGTTGTCGAGTATGGAGAACGTCAAAACGTGGTCGATGAACGGTTTCGCCCTTCGAGCCAAAGGAGGGACACCGAAGATCTGGTAAACACGCGGTTAGATGGATCATTTAACAGAACTGATTCTCGCACATGCGTGAAAACCTCTTTTGTGAGCTTTCCCCACTCGCTCTCGTCAAATGCCTTGTCAAAACTGAGTATACCTCGACTCCCTTTGAGGCAATTACCGGTCATCTTTAGTTCGTCCATCGTGTGCACATTCTGTACGTGTAGTTTTATGCTGGGTCCATTGGGAGTCTTCGCTGCCCACATATAAAGATCCTCGTGTCTCCGCGCCTCAAAGTACAAAGTATTGTTGCAGTTATTAAGATCTGCTAATTCCGGGAGGAGATGCAGCTGAGATTTGGAATCCAACTTGGATTCTGCGAACAGGGTATGATGTAAATATCAGGTCAAAAGATTTCGATTAGCACGACGACACACCTTTCTTAGCGTGAGGTAAGAGTGCCTCCAAATCACTCATGAAATGCCGCATGCGGTGGGTGACACCACGGGAGGAGAGTAGCAGAACACGCTGCTTGTTCCTCTTTTTTGGTTGGACTGGTACTTCGTCGTCGTCGACGTCCATGTCGTCCGCCTTGCGTTTGAGTTTGCCTTTTGATGCGGCTTTTGCAGCATTGGCCTTCTGCGCACCCAGTATGGACGACATTGGATTTAGCAGCAAGCTGGTCAAGCTTTGAGCAAAACACCTTTGGTAGGTGTGAAATATTACGTAACGTCGTCAAGCAGCGAAATAAACTTGTCCTTACGGGTACAAGACTACGCATTGATACGAAACAAACGACCTCTCCGACGGCAAACAAATGCTGGAGGGGGGAAAGAAGGGGAAAAAGTATCATAGCCCAGTGACCTCAGGTGGTGGATGACGAAGCTGAAGCCCGAAGTTGCTTTTGTTTCTCTTGTTCCAATCGCTGTTCAAAAAGGTGTCAAGAGAGCAGACGAACCTGGGAATATGCACATACGTGGTACAATAATTGGACCGCCATTTGGATATTGGCGGGTTGCCCGGTGATTACTACCAACCTTTCGCCTTCCGAACCGGATGATGGAGCACCGTTCAGGCCAGCACCAGGTTCCATAATTTTGATCTGGCTGGCGCTCATATGCCTTATCTCATTGATTTTGCTACCACCCTTCCCAATGATGCATCCCACAAGATCGTTTGGAATGTAAATTTGCTGCGTTTGTAACTGCTGCTGGGGAGGGTTTTGTGACGGAGCATATGGGTGATGTGACGAATAACCCGGCACATAGGATGACCCAGTATACGGTGGACGTCGAGTGTTGCTGTAGCTCGAGGGACGATAGTTTGAATGGCTGGACGATGGCATACGTTCTTGTGCCTCGATGAGTATATTGCCGATATAATACGTCGCGATGTGGATCGCATCTGCAACCCCCGCCACGCTCAGGACACGCTATGAAATCGCATATAAGGTCTCAACGTCAAAGTTTCTTGGGTACAAGATGCTTACTTCCGTCGAGCCAGGCAGCATGCCCTCGCTCGCGTTTAACCGTGCCCCACTGGCGTCTTGAATTTCCTTAATTTTGGATCCTTGCTTGCCTATCACTGACCCCATACGGGAATTGGGAATCATGAACTTGATAGTGACTGCGCGACTTCCAGGGACAGAGGGAACGTCAAAGGGTTCATCATTGATTCTCCGCACGATAAGGCCAAAGGCCTGATGATAATGCCGCGTGAAGCCAATGAGCCAAAAATGATCGGGTACTTGCCTTGGACACTGCGTCAAGGGGCCCGCTAACGTTGAGGATTCTCTCCGGATTCCCGGGGATACTCTCTGAAACCATGACGCGTGCGCCACTCTTGTCGCGAATCTCGTTGACATGGGCGCCGCCCTTGCCAATGATGATTGACGCATCTTGTGTGACGATCAAGCAGCGCATATGAATCATGGCCGAAGGTGGGGGAAGTGCAGTGGAAGAGGAAGAGGAGGGTGCTGCGGAGGTGGTTGCGTGTGACCTGCTAGCTTCGTCCGGCCTGGTGCGGGAATCTCCACTCTTGTTGTCCGATGACGAGGGTTGGGGTGAGGGAGTAGATGCCGTCGTATCTGCTACTGATGCGGGGCCTTCTGCCATATTCACATCATGAGTCATAGACGGATGAGAAAGTGGGCCGGAATCTTGGGTCTTCTGAGCTCGTGAGTCATCCGGGGATGCCGTAGCGCCTGTATTTGCACGCTTGTGATGCTTTTTCTCGTCCGAGTCTGAAGGAGAACGGGACCGTTTGCGGTTATAGTCAACTTCTGCCATGACGAATTTAGCCAAAGAACAAGAATGAGATGTGAGTTTGGGGATGGGGGCTTGAGAGTGATGATGATATGGAAGATGGTTTGTACTGGGAATCGGAGGGACAGATTTCTGATGGGGAAGGGGGGGAGGAGGTGAGGAAATGGTGGATTCGAGCTGGGTATTCGCCAATGGATAACGAAATGAACATACCTCGTAACTATCTATCAGCCGAAAAAAAAATCAAAAGTAAAAGGGGGGAGGAGGAGAAGGACAATTCAGAGGGTTGACCCAACTACACAAACATGTCACAATACAACGACACAGCCTCAACGAATACATTCCACCGTCGCTCCCATGCCCTCGACGCCTTTTCTTTCTCCTCTTCTTCGAGTCTAGAGTACTGCGTAGCCATCAGCCAGCTGTAATGATTGATCAACCGTATGGAGTACCGTAATACTGTCGCGCGCAATCTGTCCGAGCGTAATCAGACCGGTCACTTCCGACGCGACCAAGACCTGTCATCGCCAAGTCAAGCATGCTCATCTCCCCAGTGACCGGCTCACTTGGTAGAAATCAAAGGACAGCCCCATGCTGTTGAACATCGCTGGATCATCCGACGCGAGCACGACGGGTACTCCTTGATTCATCAGCGCCGGAAGTGGATGTGTAGCCATCGATGACGTCAGGCGCTATGTAGATCAATAGTAACCCTCGAACCAACCCCCAGCGTGTGTCACCCACCAAAATCTCGTTGCTGCAATGTCAGTTCAGCCCGTTGTTGACAGAGACGCGGGGTCCTCCTCACGAAATAGGGCACACCTCTACCGCAATTTTCTGTTCGCGGCATATAGCCATCAACCTTGGGTGTTTCATCAGAGAAAAGCTGCACCAACAGTCATCTCTCGTACATGGCCGGTGCACTCAGAACTTACCCGTGTCCAATGCGCTTTGTTCCAAGCAGGATAGCATCATACAAGTTCATGTCCGCCATTGTTCCATCCCCAAGAGTCTCTCCAGCGTGGAACAGGAAGGGTATTTCTACATTTTCCTGTTTCTGGTACTCGATGAATCGAAGGAGTGATTCTGCGTAGTATATAAGCGGCTTATTCGTATCTTCGTGCCCCACAAGGTCAAACCCTATAGAATAATTAGGTCAACCTACATCCACTGGATCTTAAGACGTTTATGTATAACTCATTACCCGCGATAAGATGTGGAAAATCGTGCTTGAACTCGACACAACGCTTTAATTCAAAGTCCAGTTGCTCGCAAGATACGGTTCTCGAGACCGTATAGATGATCTACCGTACCTTTTGATTAGTATTCAGCAGTAATCTCAATCCATCATTTACCTTGAAGCCAGCAAAATCGTCTTCCCGCCCTTGCCGCTTTAGATCAACCAGGATTTCCTTGACCAAGCTATCGAGCAATAAGAACAGTTCGCGGATGGCGAGGTTAGTTTTCCCGTCCTCAGCAACCAAGTAACTTTGAGGAGACCAGACGATAAATCAATGGATTTCGCCCAGGAACGTGTCCGCTTACTCAACCGTAAAGTTATAACGGGACTCTATATATGAGATGCCATCCGCTATCGATGACATGATGAATTCCCGGAGGTAGGCCTTTTGGATGGGCATATATCTGATGATGGGCTACTTTGCGCTCAAGTGCTGACAATCTTAGACTTGATCAACACTCACGTCGGTTACCGCAAATGTACTTCCAAATTTCTGCCAGATCTGAGCAGTACCGTTGGAACTTGTTCGCCCAACTACACGAGATCCGGAGTATGGGTCTTACCTTGTTCGGGGTATTGTGTGATCCGTATGCTTCGCTCGGGTTGATCACAAAAGTACTAACAATCCATTTATCGAAGCCTTCTGGACCACCAAGGGAGGGATGGAATGTTTCCCGAGCGGTCCGCATCTCTACCCATGTATTAGGTACGTATGCCGCATTAGTAATGCCGCAGCTGTATGTATATTGTTCCTTCGGAATGGGCCTGATATCTGGTAACGTTACCGCAATGGTTGAGTTATCGATCACATTCGGGCACCGGATGTGAATGGCAGGTTGCTGAAGGGCGAGCTTCAGGAGGAAACCGGCTTCGACTGTCGCATTCTGATGGACATGTAGCAGTGCGCCTTTTGGCATCTATACTTGCAGAATGAATTACTGGAAGATCCATGGATATTCCCCGGGGAACATGGCCCACCGTGCGTAGGATCTTAAAAAGCCTGCTCTTCATTATTATCTTCTTTCCTGTAAAGAGGACGTTGCATATCTACGTGCGATTTATAAAGTTGTGCGGACCTGTCAAGAACTCCATGCCCGGGAATGGGTGGGGGACGTCATCATGTTCAACGCCCCATATCGTCTCAGCTTCCTGAATGCGAACAGCTCTCACTACTTGATCTGCCTGGAGCTCTGCAGATGAGAAACGTTTCGTGATATCACAGTCAGTTCTGAGCGCACGGTCCTCGTTGATCAGGTTGATGCGATCCCGTAGATAGTCATCGAGAGCTGGGGGGCTAGACATATCGTGGTTGTTCGCAGGATCCCGATCCGGCTGTCGGGACCCGTACCGAACCAGTACATAATCCATTATTAGTTGCAATTTATTTCAAAGATCCTGCCATTACGGGTAAGGGGACACAAATAAGTCCTTGGTTGAGCAACTTGAAGGGTGCATGTTATTGGGTATGAAGGATCCGCGCGACGGACTATTTCCACGTTTCGACAACGCGAGGACTGCGGTCAGTTTCTGTTTGAAGCTACCAATTCCTTGACGAATCCCTCCCAACGCGTTTCCCACAATTCCATGAGTCGTCTTTTCTCGGCTTCCCCAAGCATGGAATGCTAAACGATGATATGCTTACTCATCCGAGACTGAAGAGGGAGGAAGAGCGATACAGACCACAATACTGTCACGAGCGAGATGGCCAAGCATCAGGAGGCCTGTTATCTCACTGGCAACAAGGACCTGATACACTGTCAATGTTATCCGCGGACGGAAACAGGCATCGTATTTACCTGATAAAAATCAAAGGAGAGGCCCATATTCTGAAACATCGCAGGATCATCAGAGCTAAGTACTACTGGAACGCCGTGATTTAAAAGTATGGGCAGGGGATGCATGGGCATGGAAGCGGTAAGACGCTGTTTCAGGTGCAGCGTGAGTCACGAATGGCGAAATGAATGTTTAATCATTACAAGTATTTCATTCCTAGCGGCAATAATCGGAACCATGGATTTTAGAACGACATCACAACTCACGAGATAGGACAGATCTCCAAGGCTATGCTTTTCTCTCTGCATATCTGCATTAATTTAGGATGTTTCACCAAGGAAAACCTACAGTGTGTGTGAATGAACCAATGATGATACAAATAGTCTGCTGAATGATACCCATGCCCTATACGCTTCGTCCCAAGCAGTATTGCATCGTAAAGGTTCTCATCAGCACGCGCACCATCGCCACAGGTTTCTCCGGCGTGGAAAATGAAAGGAATGTCAACATTCATGTCCTTCTGTCGCTGCTTGAAGGCCATCAGTTGGTCCAAGTAATGACGCAAAGGATGAAGGATATTTTCGTCTCCGACAAGGTCAAAACCTAGGAACGCCGCAACCGATTAAAACATATCTGCCGCGAGGAGAGAGTGAAAATCCGCACCGACAATTAATTCAGGAAACGTCTGTTTCATCTGTATACAATCCTCTAGGTGATCTCTCAGCATATCACCATCACAATCCCGAATAACTGAGTAGATTATCTGAGTGAATCGTACTCGTAAGTTATAACCACCACGACTTAGAAAAAAAATCAAAACCTTTGCACCAAAGAAATCAGGGTGCTCTTTCTTGAATTGATCGACTACTAGGGTAAATATCCTCAGCCAGTCAACGTGCGGGACGTTCTCCTCTCCGTCTGAACCAATCATGAATCTGAGGAAAAGTTGCGGTGAAAGGAAATTAAGTGTGAAGTAGCAGTGCTGCTCACTTGGGAGTGAAATCGATCCGTGCCTCAACATATGATATCCCATCCTCAAAAGTTTCTTGAAGAAAGTGTCGGATATACTCTCCCCATATGGGAAAATAATTGACAAGGCTCTAGAGTTATCACTTGCATGTCAACACCTTGATTTGAGCGGGAGAAGGACAAAGAAGGACAAACGCAAGTTACTGTGTCAGCAGAGCGAAATGCATCCCAGATCTAATCAGAATCAGCATGATGTGCCAGGGTTACCCAAGGGCTTGTTCTCACCCTAATATTGTTATTATGAGTGATGTATGCATCGCTTGGATTGATGGACATCTTGCTGATGAGCCATCGATCAAATCCATCGGGCCCTCCCAAGGTCGCGTCAAACCTTTCGCGGGCCATGGCAAGAGGTACCCAAGCATCGGGATGATATGCCAGATCTGTATTTGATATTATGCTGGTGATCGAATTGGTGGGAATTGGTCTCAATTTTGGCTGGATGAATGCCATATTGGTTGAGGTGATCAACTCCGGAGAATAGATGTGAATGGCTGGGTGGCGCAGTGCTATGTCAAGCAGGGTTCTTGCCCCAACAGTCAAACCAAGGTGAACGTGAAGCAAGGCTCCTTTTGGCAGCTGCGGGGATGCGAAGGGGTTTAGTAGTCCGAGCGGGCTGACTGGGGCAGGTGGAATAAACCTTTGAAATGATTCGAAAGAGCTTTGTTTTCTGAATGATTTTCTTGCCTGATATTCTGTCAGTTCACGAAAATAGCTGGTGGAGTGTACAGACCAGTGAGGAACTCCATTCCGGGGAACGGATGCGGGACCTCGTCTTGCTGCACGTTCCATACGGATTCAATATCGTCTGCACGGATACGGCGGACAATCTGGTCCGCTTGGCTCTCCAAGATAGTGTTTGGGCGAATATGATCCACACGAAGCGCTCTATCGGCCTTTATTAGCGCATTGCGCTCTGCATGGTAGTCTTCGAGGGAGGACATGACAAACAGAAGATCTAGATACGAGCGCAGTTATATAAGGAGAGTGACAATCCTGAAAGCGTAGTTCCGAGTTCATAACTCATACAGTGAGCGCCTATGCACATGCACGTGACTTGTTCAGCGGCGCTTGCGAAAGGCAACCTTTCTAACCATCAGCCAGTCAATATGTCTTCGGAAGACGAAATGAGTGAGGACGTTCACGTCAATACCGAGAGCGAGACGTTCATCTAAATTAGCTGCCTCGCAGACAACTGGGAGCAGCGCCCAGATGCGCGTCCGTCTAATGCCACCAAGCCCCGCGTTCAGCCCCGCAAGAAAACAAAAGCCACGTCACCGGGGTCGAGCAACGTACCCCAAGAGAAGCCCTCCTCGAAACGCGCGCCAGCCACCCGTCTGGACTCCGCTGATGACAATGACGACGTCGTGGTAGACACCGCGATCGCAAAACCAGGGCCAAAGTCCGGTAAACCTCGTTCAAAAGCAACTACCGCCGCGAATAGCCAACAGGATCAGAAAGGCCAAGAAAAGGCAACAGGTTCAAAATCAATCAAAAAGCTCCCAGCTCCCGATGACGCAATGGAAGTGGATCCAGGGGAAAGCGAAGTCAATGTGCAGACAACCACCCATTCTACTACAGCAGGAACGAGCATCCACTCTTCCTCTGAGGTGAAAAGTCGAAGGGAGTTGGACCGGTGGAAAGAGAAAGCCAAAGATGTACGTTCTCGTCTCACCTTTGTTGTTTGGAGTCTAATAACACAGATTACAGCTTGAAGCTCAACGAGACGCGTTATCGAAACAATTGGAAGAGCTTTTCCAAATACGCAGGACGGAGCCAGAGCAAGTCCTTGAACAACTACAAATACAATATGATGAGCGTGCTAAAAGTATGTTGGAACCTGATAATCTGTTGCACCTAACGATGGGCCGCAGCGCAGGACGCTCTCATCAAGGAGCTTACTTCCCAGCTAGCGCGGGTTGAGCCACTCTCTCGCACGGGTCAGGCGGTCGCACTTCATTTTCTAACAAGAGAAGCAGCCGACGAGGAAAAACGTGCGGCAGAGCAAGACATATCACGCCTTCAAGAAGTTATCAAGGCAAAGGATAGCGTGATTGACGAAAAAATAATGCGTATCGCAGAACTAGAACAATTAGGTCAGCGCATTGCCATTCCTTTTTGATCTAACACCTACTCGAGATGTGACGATAGTCCAGGACGCCATTCGTGAGCGTGACGCTGAGGTCGAGAGATCGAAAGAATTGCTTGCTCGAGCTGCGCCCAAGGGTACTCCGAACTCGCGCTCACACCCTAAGCGACCGTTCGGCATGGACGACCCAAAGATGACTGAAGTGATCAAGTTCTACGAAGACATGTCTAACCTTTTGGTCACGAACGTCAAGTTTGAACATACACCAGACTCGGAAGAGCCTGAAGTCATATTCCACTGCATATACACTTACTACGAAATGACACGTCGAGCCGACGACATTGAAGGAGAACGCATAGGTGAAAAAAGTTTGTTTTTAAATGCTCTGTGCTGGGCCACTGCTCATCAATGTGATGCCTACCGATAGGTGTTGTCTTTACCACGCGTATATTCAATGGCTTCGGAGGTCCAAATGGCGAGCCTGCATCCGACGATGACTTTATACATCGCCGGGTCAAATACACTCCCTTGCATCTCGACAAGGAACCGGACGCCTTTGTCAAGAGGCTGGAATACATGGGAGACTCATTCACATTTCCTTGTGCGCAACAGGGGCTGTTCCTCAACTCGCTTCACGAAAAGATAAGAGATGCCACCAAGGATGCATCTGAATCTGGATCTGATATAGAGGTTGGGGATCGTGACTCGCAGCAGTAGCATACACTATTGTCAGTTAGTATACCCTACTATGTATTGATTAGCGTTCTCGAGTATTCAACGTTCAACGTTCAACACTGAACTCTCATCCCAACTTTGCCCCAAGCCTCGATGGCATCTTCATCCCCGTAATTATATGCGTTTTTCATAGACAGCTCAGCATATCCCGCTTCACACTCCAAGCCTCCAAGGTTGGCCCCAGCACCCACAAGGATATCTACAATATCCTTGTATCCTTGGCGAGCCGCCTAAAATGCGTTGATTCTAATCAGCAGAACGCAAGCTACAGCGGAGAATGCACTGACAAAATACAAGGGAGTGTGTCCAAGAGTGTCTCTGAGATGTACGAGTGCGCCAAATTTTAGCAACCAGGTAACACACTCAGTATTTCCGTGAAGTGCTGCCACGTGTAGAGGAGAACGACCAGAGCCAGCTTCAAGGCAATTCACAACACCCCCTGGAATAGAGGCTGGTATTATGTCTTCCGCCTCCCACGTAGCCGCGGTAGCCACGCAAAATTTTAAGCTCTCTACGTCATTGCGGGCAGCAGCAAGGTGCATGAGCAAGGGAAGGAGGGCCGCTTCAATCGATGCTGTCTCGCTCGCAGTGCCGGACCACGACGCAGCAGCATCCCGAGCATCACCCCCCAAGGATGGAGAGAAAGTGATCTTTGGTATTTGATGCGCCGAACTTGAATTAGAAAGTCGTATAAATTGTGTCAAAAGTCCTTGAATGCTCGGTAAGACAGGTGCAGCTGTCGGTGGTCGAGTCGGCAGCGGCAGCGGGGGAAGGGTGAGTTCACCACGTAGTGGCATGCTGATTAATTCCCTAACTTGATCGATGCTGAGTTCGGGCTTGGATAGGAGATAGGCGAGTTTCGTGAGGGCGCACTATTCATCAAGCTCTTAGCTTTGCAATAAGGTGCAGTTTTAGGGTCGTGTTACCTCTGGTGTCATATCGCCACCTGGAACAACGCCGACCTTCTGGAGGGTTCTACCAGTCTCATATGCGTCAGAGACGGAACCCTTCAAACACTGCGTTATCGCAACAATGACGATTCCCGAGTCGCATGCCTGACTGAGAGCTGCCATTAGATCAGATCTGCGTGGTGCATTCCCAGCGCCAAAGGTCTCGAGTACAATACCACGGGTTGGCGGAGCTAGGAATGCACGAAAAGTGGCCTCACTCATTCCCGGAAACAGGCGAAGAGTCGCTGCAATGCGATAAGGGAAGAGAACCGGTAAGCTGGCTTGGTCACCCACCAACGTGAGGGCTCATTTCTATAAACGTGGATGACGATCAGTGAGGCTCATGGAGAGAGATATTCAATCAACTTTTATAAGCTCTGAAGCGACGCAAGTTTGTTTGCCTCAATACTTCATTCCAGTTCACCACGATATCGATCCCAACTATGTGGAGGGTAAAAAGATCAGCGAATAATATAGACCCACGAAATACAGGAGAGACCATTGACTAGGGGAGGAAAGTTTGGACTTTGAAAGGCATTCAGATCATAGGAAGAGGTTTTGGAGACCCGATTCCCGCGATAGAGGGTGTGGTTGAAGTATAGGCTACATTCTAGAAACGATAAACATAGACTCATGACCCGAACAATCCAAGTGTACCTGGTATAATATAATGGCCTGCAATAGTTAATGCCCCAAGAAGATTATCTACAGCATCGTTTCGAAGCTGGGATAAGGGTATTTGAGCGCCAGTTAGAATCTATGATAGACAGTAAGGGGCTTTGTAGGATTTTTCATCTTGAACAGCTAGAAGGGGAACTGACCACAGTTTTTCCAAGGTCTTCGAGCAAGAAGCTCAGCGCGCTGGATGAATAAGACATTGTATCTGTTCCATGAAGGACCACGAACGCATCGAAATTCGTGTAGTTGAGCTCTATCTCCGTCGCTACGCGAATCCAGTCTGCGGGAGGTCAGAGGAGAGCTCTGTATTGCAAGAACGAAGGCAGTATGCACCGTTTATTTCAATGTTGCTGCTGTCCATTAAAGGGTCCCACTGACATCCTTGTTTGCCATTGGATTGTCTCGTTGACCCTATCACATACCTCGATAATAGCATAACGGATACGCTTCCCACCACTGAGGCCAGATGCTCCGCTTCTGGGAGTAACCAAACTAGGAAGCCTTGCTTGATAAACATCGTCTGCGATCTTCTCGCATTGAATCCCATCCATGGGGAAGTAGCTCGCGTCGGGAGCAAGGTTCCGGACTCTGCCGATAGGACGCGACGACTTTACCCATAGGGTGGGGTGGGAGACACCGGAAGTGGGTGGAAGATGTGTCTCTGTAGCGGATGGGCTGGATCTCCCGCTAGTTGACCATTCTCTGTAGCCTTTGACAGAGGCTGCATTTGAAAACAAGGAGTCTTGGAGAGGATCGTGAAAGCGTTTCTGACTTCTGAGAGTTTCTGTAAGGAAGAAGGGTTCAGGAACATATCCCTGTGAGCTAAGAAGCATGCCAATTGTTCCACCGGTGTATATGACGAGCACCCTGGCCTCGTCCGAGGGTTGTGGAGGTTCCATGACAAGGTTTATTCAAACTCCGACAAGGAGTAGGTAGATGATCGGCTCTGGAGATGGGACACTACAACAACCATGCAAGCTATCAGGTCTGTCTTCGAGTCCAAGAAGGCTAATGTACATTTGTTTTTTTTGCCGATAGTGAGCATCACTGACTAGCGGGACAGGGGGCTTGTGCTCTGGTGACCTTCGTCACTGCAGGCTATCCGAGATCAACCGATACTGTTCCCATATGTCTGGCCATGCAAAAGGGAGGTGTAGACATCATCGAACTAGGAGTTCCTTTCTCAGACCCAATCGCTGATGGCCCTGCCATTCAAGCGACTAACACGGTTTGCCAATCCCCTTTGCCTGTCTACTTTTGTATTCAAGTGTGCCAGATTGCCGTTGACAATGCCATCGATTATGCAACTGTGCTTGGTCAAGTTAGGGAGGCACGCCGACAGGGTCTTACTGTTCCCGTATTGCTCATGGGTTAGTCGCTGCTTCCCACTCCACATTATCATGTCATTCAATCCTGCGACCTGCAGGTTACTATAATCCCATGATCGCCTATGGAGAAGAAAAGGCCATTCAGGATGCGAGAGAGGCTGGCGCCAATGGATTTATCATGGTAGACCTCCCGCCGGAGGAAGCCGTCAACTTTAGGGAAAAGTGCCAAAGAGCCGAGTACGTCAACCATCAGCCTTCCAAAGCCCGCACTTGAATGATAATGTCAATTTGTAGCATGTCCTATGTCCCGCTTATAGCTCCCTCGACATCCTTGAACCGCATTAAATTTCTTGCGTCCATTGCAGACTCTTTCATCTACGTAGTTTCCAGGGTGTGTCCGATCCACATTTTGTCGCGTCGTTGACTCTGAACCATCCGCAGATGGGTACTACCGGATCGTCTGTCCAAGGCAGTATCAATAGCGAGCTCCCTGATATCATCGCCCGTGTCCGAGAGTACACCTCTATTCCTATTGCGGTTGGTTTCGGAGTGGCTACGCGGGCTCACTTTGAGTACGTTCAGAGTGCTGGTGCCGATGGCGTGGTCATCGGAAGTCGTTTGGTCACCATTATCAAGGAAGCATCTTTGGACGTCATTCCACACGCAGTAGAATCGTTCTGCCGTGAATTCAACCAGGATGAATCCTCTCCGCCAGTGCGGTCCCCGCCGGCGTCATCGCCATCGGCTCCTTCCAACTTGGAGAAGATAACTCCTCAATTTGCAACTTCCCTGCCCGCAAGGTTCGGGCAGTTTGGGGGGCAATACGTTCCGGAGGCATTGTTTGATTGCTTGCTTGAACTTGAGGAAGCACACAAATCAGCTCTCAGCGATCCCGAATTCTGGAAGGAGTTCGAAGGCCACTATGGTTACATGAACCGTCCTTCAAAATTGTATTTTGCAGAATCACTGACAAAGCATGCCGGTGGTGCTCAAATCTGGCTGAAGCGAGAAGATCTGTACGTACGCTTATGGCTGTCTGTCTCTCCCAGCTGACAGCTTACATAGGAACCATACTGGTTCACACAAGATCAACAATGCTATTGGCCAGGCAAGTGGTCCGACCTAGACGATCATTGTGGTGTAAGCTTGACAATACGCAGATCCTTCTCGCCAGACGTCTGGGCAAGAAGCGAATAATTGCAGAGACTGGTGCTGGACAACATGGTGTTGCAACTGCGACTGTGTGCGCCAGATTCGGATTGGAATGTGTCGTGTACATGGGTGCGGAGGACGTAAGACGCCAGGCACTGAATGTCTTCCGGATGAAAATGCTCGGTGCGACAGTACGTTACCGGTTCCTTGACCTTGCTGAGTTCCTAGACTGTTCCTTTCCAAGGTTATTCCAGTCGAGTCAGGATCTCGGACACTCAAGGACGCAGTTAACGATGCATTGCGTGACTGGGTAACCAACCTAGCTAACACACATTATCTCGTTGGGTCATGCATTGGACCCCATCCTTTTCCTACCATCGTTCGCGATTTCCAGAGAGTAATAGGGAAGGAAATCAAGTCGCAGCTTTATGAAGTCAAAGGAAAACTTCCCGATGTCATTGTTGCATGTGTTGGCGGTGGGAGCAATGCGATCGGCTCATTCTATGACTTTATACCCGACAAGAGCGTCCAATTGGTTGGTGTGGAAGCTGGTGGCGAAGGTTTGTATTCCGATGTTTGGGCGAATCGCGAATTGACAACAGGGGGTAGGTCTAGATGGTGATCGGCACAGTGCCACGCTTTCCAAAGGAAACCCTGGCGTGCTTCATGGCGTGCGGACGTATATCCTGCAGTCTGACGTTGGTCAGATAGTTGAAACCCACTCCATCAGTGCGGGCCTAGACTACCCCGGAGTTGGACCAGAGCACGCTTGGCTGAAGGATTCTGGTCGCGCAGAGTACGTAGTTGCGACAGATGAGGAGGCATTGAGAGGATTCCGCCTCATCACGCAGCTCGAAGGAATTATTCCCGGTTAGTCGATGTCCCATGTCATTGAACGTGGCTAAAGGATGGTTAAGCACTGGAGTCATCGCACGCCATCTGGGAAGGGGTTCGCCGGGCGAAGATGCTCACGAAAGAGACGGATTTAGTTATAGTGAGATCTCTTTGAATCGTTGTGGTCGGCTAAGCTAACTCTACTTTGCAGTGTCTGTCTGGGAGGGGTGACAAAGATGTTGAACAGATTTCTGAGTTACTTCCTGGAAAGTGGGCGGATAAGCTGGACTGGCATGTTTGAGCGATTTGTCAGAGTGCGGAATATTGACTGAGGGGGATAGTAGAAAGAAATGTGTGGGGTGAATTCAATGTATTGTAGTTACTTTTTATGGAAAGTTAGGGGATCAGCGCTAGTATGTGTGACTCGATCGTAGTACGAACACTGAGTACTGAGTTTCCTACTACATAGATTTGACATAGATTCACCAAGTTGCGATTTTCCCCATCGGAGCTCGGACAATGGCCACAGACCCTTCAGCCGCAGCAAGTCAAAGAGCTGTTGAAAATCTTGCAGCCAAACTCCGGAGACGGTCAGTCTCTCTGAGAGTGCATCTGTTCCAGAGCCCCAAGTTCACCTCTCCGCTCCATAGTCAGGTTGTCGGATCCCGAGAAACGGCGCTGGAAACCATCCTCGTCCTCCGTCAGGTCGTCTCCAAGGCTCGTTTCTCCAACATCGACCAGCTGGTCGAAATAATCCGCTCCGTGGGGCGGAAATTAGTGGATGCGCAGCCCAAAGGTATGGGTGGACCTCTCCGTGTATGCAAGTCGACCATCATTTCCCCTGTCAGAGTACACGGTAGGGAATACCGTTCGTAAAGTCTTGCATCACATCCGAGAAGAATATCATACGGCATCCCAAGGGACGACAGCCCCGCCGACCTCGAAACCTACGTTCTCGATCGCACAGTTTGTTTCCCAAGGACAGCCCCGTAAGCAAGCTACCCCTCAGAAGATTTCCCATGAGGCGCGAGGTACCTTGAAGGAAAACAACCCCGACGATCCCGATGCGTTTGCTCGGACGCTGAAGCCTGTCCTCATGGAGGCTATCCAAGATGTCTTTGACGAGCTCGAAACCGTATACGATAACATATCCAAGAATGCAAAAGACCACATACACTCCGAGTATGTTGTCTCAGTCTCTTGGGTGCAGTGTCGTCGGGCTTAAATATCATGTCTCCAGTGAGATCATCCTCACGATAGGGAAGTCAAGTACGGTGGCGGCATTTTTGAAATCAGCTGCTCCTTATCGGAAATACACTGTCATTGTCGCAGAGACCGCTCCATCGTCAGTGTTTACCGTTTCATTCCAGTGCGAATCCCGACTTTTGTCTGACAGATACAGCGGCCATGAGATGGCCGAGTCACTCTCGTCTGCAGGCATATCCACAGTCCTCGTTCCCGACTCTTCGATATATGCCCTTATGTCGCGAATAAACAAAGTCATACTTGGCGCGCACGCTATTCTTGCCAATGGCGGGATGTTTGCTATCACGGGATCGCTTCTGGCTGCTACAGCCGCCCGCGCACACAGCACGCCGGTCGTCGTTTGTGCAGGACAATTCAAGCTTACCCCTCAATGGAATTTATACCATGAATATGGTGCACTTGATTTCGGAGATCCCAGTAGCGTCCTCGGGTTTGAAGAGGGCGATCTGGTAGATAAAGTGGATGTCGTGAATCCATTCTATGATTATGTACGACCAGAGATGATCGATGCGTATGTCACAAACGAGTGAGTCTCTTGTGTATCATGTTTCCACTCGTATCAACCATCTCGATCTCTACAGTGGCGATCATCCACCATCGTCAGTTTACCGACTGATCAAGGAGGCTTACGATGACGAGGACTATGAGCTTTAGCAGAGTTGCGGATGTGAACCTTTCAGTACTTTGGAACGCCGGTCAACCTTCGCGTGACTACTTTGCTTTGGTGCTCAAAATGTCGAAGAAGGCTTCCTGTGGCAGATCCACAGTGCCGATCCGCTTCATACGACGTTTGCTTTCCTTTTGATTCTCGAGATGTTTCATTTTGCGTTCGTAATGACCTGTAGGACAGTAGTTCAGCGAGGTAACAAGTTCCCCACTGAATTAATGCGCACCTCCATACAAACCCGCCGTGACGTCGGCACGCATCGCTTTCAATGTTTCACGAGCGATGATCTTTTTCCCAATAGCTGCCTGAATCGGCACCTCAAATAGTTGACGGGGAATAACCTTGTCTAGATGCAATCGACGTCAGAGTGAGCTAACGAAAAATATGACCACTCACGCAACTTCTTGACCCACGCCCTCCCGACATCTTGCTGTGCAGATCGGTGCACAATCAATGCAAGGGCGTCTACCGGTTTTCCGTTAAGGAGAAAGACCATCTAGTTTGGGATGAATGAAGCGGAAGTCAACACCCGATGCATATCCTCACCTTAGATAATTCGCTCCGCCTATACCCGGCATCCTCATAACTGTGCACTGTCAGTTCATGCCGGTCTAGAGAACGAAAAATGCAGGCGTTACACACTCGAAACTCGCGTATCCCGAACTCTTGCTCTTCAGTTTGTCGAAGAAGTCGGTAACTATCTCGCTCAAGGGGACTGTGCATGTCAAGATAATGCGAGCGGATTTGGTCGCCCCAGCATCTAGGTAACGATGATCCAAGTCTTCCGCACGGTGTGCAAAGCATAGTTCCATCATCTCGCCAAGGTAATCTGAGGAAAGTCAGGCAATGACAGAAGTACGGGACGAATACGACAAACCTTCGGGAACAATGATCGTTGCCTTGACCACAGGTTCTTGGACCTCTTTGACACCTGACGAAAAGTCTGAAAGATCCGGAAACTCCGTAGGATTGCTAACGATGGCGGTCTTATCCTTATAAACGACTGTCAAATCTCATCATTAGTTGTTGTATTCTGAGGTGAGAGGAGCAGTTCACCTTTGTAAGGTACGGTAGGAGCGGTAACGATGATGTTTGCGTCGTACTCATCCTCCAGACGCTGGCGAAAGACGTCCATGTGCAAAGTCCCGAGAAACCCGAGACGGCAACCTTGCCCTAATGCAGAGGAGGATTCGCGTTGGACCGAGACACTTCGGTCAGTCAGCGTTAGCTGGACATACGCTTCTTCAGAGATGGAATGAAAGGTGCAAGAGACAGCTGCGCACACGTTTGATTGATTCTTCGAGTTTGATAAAGTCGTTCGTGTCCACGGGAAAAATACCGGCATAGACCTGAAGACTCTCAGAATTGGGCTGCGGGAAGCGAGGCATGCTTACCATGGCCTTCGCAGGTCGAAACCCCGGCATTGGATCCACTGGTGCACCAACATGGTAGAGAGTATCTCCGACATGAGCTAGATGACCACCTGAGTGGTGATTCCAGTAAAAAAAAAGTGGCTCACGGACCTTCCGACGATTCTTTCATGTTACAAGCTATATAGCCGACTTGTCCAGGTCGTAAGCTCGCAGTAGGAAGCTCTTCCGGGTACATGACACCGACTTCCTGTACTTCATACTTCTTTCGAGTATGACAAGACGCAATTTTATCACCCGTAGGCATAAAAGAAAATTAGATATAAGTTTTCAAATGCAACCTGTAGGTACCTTTACGAATCACCCCATCGCGAAGGCTCACGAGTGAGATGACGCCTCGATATCGATCAAAACTAAGATAGTTTGATGTCAGCGAGTAGAAATACAAGTCAAGTACCCACTGGGAGTCAAATAACAAAGCCTTCAGAGGCTTCTCTGCGGATGCGGATGGAGCAGGTATTCGTTCAACGATGGCGCTAAGCACGGCCTCCACACCCTGGCCAGTCTTAGCTGAAATCTGTAATACATCAACGGGATCTACACCGAAAGTGGATTGCAATTGTAAAGTAACGCGTTCGGGTTGTGATGCAGGCATATCTATCTGCGTTGACGTCCGTTGAGGGACTGGAATGACCAATGGGGCTAGAAGATGCGAACCTTGTTAAGAACAGGAATGATCGTCAGGCCTCTCTCCTTGGCGATGTGAAATACGGAGATGGATTGGGCCTGAACACCTTGCGTGGCGTCTACCAGCAAAAGTGCACCTTGGCAAGCTGCCAGAGAACGGGAAACCTCCCATGAAAAGTCAACATGTCCCTGGGATGAGATCAGGGAAGATTTTGGGCCCCTATATGGGAAGCTTACGGGGGTATCGATGAGATTGAGGAGGTATTTCTTCGCATTGACGGAATGCACCATACTGATGGAGAGCCGTGAGAGGCAGTTCGCTGGCGTGCAAAAGGGATACTCACCTTGCAGTCTGAGCCTTGACTACGCGCTGTATGAGCGAACTTGGTTGCTCATTGAGTCTAAAGTACCTCACCGGTAATTCCGCGTTCTCGCTCGACTTTGAGTTTGTCTAGGACCTGCTGGTTGGAACCAATGGCTTTCTTTGGAATGGTGCCTGTAAGCTAAATGTGTGTTGGTAGAATGACGTGCGGGGAGCTGCGTGCGACTGCACCTCTAACAGACTGAGCGGAGAGGTAAGGGGAGCATGTCCATGACACGAAGAAGGTGACTGACCGATCGGCCAAGGTGGACTTGCCATGGTCTAGTGTGAGTGTGAGTGTGCATGAATAGACGGATAAAAAGGAGAAGTACCGATGTGGGCAATGATGGAAAAGTTCCTGCAGGAACCCACCGTTTGTCGTCTCCGTAATTTGCGTGTAGAAAGACATACCTTATGACGTCGCACGGAAACTCGGCTGTATCAATGGCTTTTTGTACGCATGGAGAGACCGTGAAGCAACGAGATAGAGACGGGCGCCGTAGTAGGATGGCTTTGCGCCATACCAGAAGCATCCCAAGCCAAGGTTGAATCTAATATAGTTGAGTACTACTAATATACCATCGCTTAGTCAGCCAGACTGAACGTGGACGACCATGTTTCTCCAAGAGGCGTCGGAGGCGCGCAAGGCACGGCTGGTTGCACTCCGAAACAAAAAGGAAGGACGTGCAGACGCAGACAATGGGTGCGCTGCACATCGCTCTGCGACCAGGGTTTGCTAACGCGTGCTGTGAAGTGAATCTGTGCTGCTGAACCGAAACTTTGACCCGGAAACGCGGACGTTGAGGAAGCACACGCAAAATGACGGATTGACCCAAGACACTGTTGAAAAGGACGTCGAAGGTATGGCGGAGAAGATCATTGCGGAGGACGAACAACGCAGAGCTCAGGAGCTTGTGGGTGATAACACATGCCAACATGGTGCACGACTGAGCGCTTGCAGGATGTGTTCAACATTGCGCCGAAACGGCCGAACTGGGATCTCAAGAGGGAAACAGAGAAGAAGCTTGCGAGGCTTGAGAGAAGGACGCAGGAGGCGGTCCACACGCTGATCAGTAAGTGCGTGCGACGAAGCACACGGACATTGTAGTATGACACGGATGAGCAGGACAACGACTGGCAGCACAAAAGGGGCAATCGGAGGACGTGGTGGGGGCGATGAATGCACAGGAGCGGGCGTTTGAAGAGGAGGAGGAGGAGGAGTAGCACTGACTGTATTTGGCATGTGTGATCGAGCTAGCGAGTATTTAAAGCGGTGCGAGGGCACATACGTCTCCCCAATATCATGGCCTCAGACTCTGATCCCGCTCTGCGTCGAGTCCCCTCTCTCGTGTCTTATTGCCAGCGTGGTGAGCATCGCCCCTCGCCGCCCTTCACCGCAATCCTCACCCCTTCCAGTCCTCTCAGCCCACGCAGACGGTATGCCCCTTCCCTTCCCCTCGTCCTACCCTCATCCCCCCAACAGCCATAGCTTGTCTCGGTGACGACGTACGGTATGATGTTATTAAACCCGTGCTCGAGTGCTGCTCTGCAGATACCCTACTCCGCTTGGAGCAATCCTCTCCGGTTAGTCCATCTCGCCGTCATCACAACCTCTCTCATCCTCGTTGCAGTACCTCGAACAAGACACCTCAGGCACGTCGGCCTGAGCGCCAAACTCGCTTGCGTTCGCCTCTGACTCGGTGTCACATCAGATCTCTGGCAACGTCTTTGCTTCAAGTCCTACCCTTTACTTGCCGAACAACTCGCACCGAGCGTCGACGAACAACCAGAATCCTGGCGCGATCAATATTTTGTATGTCCTCGTCCCCTACCGGCCGAAGAACGCCGTTTCACACATCCGCCCACAGCTTCTTCGCGAGGCCGAGGCGCATCGGCTCGAAGAAGTCGCATCAAGGCTCAGAAACCAACGCATGGAGGCTGCAGAACGGAAGAAAGAACGAGAGGTCAAATTGACCGACAAATTACCTCCCACTAGGCGTGCGCGCACCGCATGTATGCGTTACCTTCTCCTGGTTTTGCACGACTGACACACTTCCAGGGGGAACGTCTAACCAGCCCAAGTCTCTCTTTCAGAAAACAAAGAATGAAGCGACTAAACTCCGAAGGTCCCTGTATACACCCCAGATACCCCAAAAAATACCCCAAGGCAAGGTACTCCGGCCCACCACTGCAAGCCCGTCCGTGGCTTCATCGACGAAACCTGTCGGTAGTCGCATAACTGTCAAAACCGTCACCATCAGTCGCCCCTCGGCCTCGATGCCGCAAACGACACCTCGTCGTCCTGTTCAATCCACGAATGCGACAGATCCTGTTTCCCAGAAGGACCTTCCTTCACCATCACAAGCCACTGAGCTTCGTCCTTCCAAGCCACCAATACAAAAGAAGGATCCCATGGCATCGTTATTCATGCCAAAGCACCGGGCCCACTCACAGCTCCCCTCTCAAGCGGGAAATAATAATCGCAGCGTGCCCGCTCGGTGACACGACCACGTGTGATGTTATCGTTGAACATGTTTCGAACATACCACAGTACTAGTATGGCAGTGCCATAATAAGCATCTAGCGTTGGAATTTGTTGTTGTATTCTGTGTAGCACCATAGATTTATGCATCCCTAGTTACAGTATCCCCCCCCCTTCTACGTATCGCTATGATTATGTTGAGAGACAAGCAGAATTCTAAGTTGTTACTTCTAGAGCATAAAATGTTAACAATATATTCTACGGCCTCAACTGACGTTCCAAGTGTTGTGTAGGCCGACGGTGTCATCTGTCCCGTTCGCACCCGCATTTGAACCTGTCACGGGTCGGTCGTAACCATTCAAGCCGTTCGTGCCCTTGGCTTCCACAGCTTTAACGCCAGTCGGAACCGTCCTGTTCTTGACATGGTCAGCTCTCAGCGACTCGATGTGGGCCAAGTAACTTTCATCAACACCCCCTGTAACATATTCACCGGTAAAGACCGAACAGTCAAAGGTTTCAATTGACGGATTGAGTTGGCGGACAGAGGCGATCAAGTCGGGGAGCTTCTGGAAGATGACAAGATCTGCGCCGATGGCCTCGGCGATTTCTTCGGTCGTCCGACCATATGCGACGAGTTCTGAGCGCGAGGGCATGTCGATGCCATACACGTTGGAATACCTGCGCAACAGATTCAAAAAGCGGATAATCGGAGAAAGATGGCATGGCCTACCGAATTGGAGGAGAACAACTTGCGACGATGACTGTCTTCGCGCCAACGTCTTTTGCCATCTGGATAATCTCTTTGGAGGTTGTACCTCGCACGATCGAATCTGAAAGTATGTTATTCGTACAGTATGGCTCCCAGGATAGTGAGACCTACCATCAACTAGCAGAACATTTTTGTCTGCGAACTCGAGAGCCATCGCGTTGAGCTTTTTTCTCACGTTCTTCCTCCTGGATGTCATCAGTATGGACTATTCGGTAAAAGGCTGGGGACGTGCCTCATTTGTTGTCCCGGCATGATGAAGGTTCTGCCAACATACCGGTTTTTGATGAATCCTTCCCGGTAAGGAAGCTGGAGCTTTTGAGCCAGGTTCAAGGCAGCGACACGCGATGTGTCAGGTACCTAGTATCAACGATCATATGGTAAAGCAGATCGTTGGAAGGGACAGGATGGCAAACTGACCGGGATGACAACGTCTACGGCAATGTTCTTCTCTAACAAAATCTTGCTTACTTCTGTCGCGAGCGCATCACCCATGGCCATCCGGCTCCGGTAGACGCTCACGCCATCCAACACGGAATCGGGTCGGGCAAAATAAACATATTCAAAGATGTCGGGTGCAAAAGTTGCCGGTTCAGTGACAACACGTCTTGAAACCCTCGAGCGAGTAATAATCACAGCTTCCCCTATGAGCGGATCAGTATCTCGAGACAACAGTGGGGAATTACACAGACGTACCAGGTTTGACATCCTGCCAGTCACTGAAACCACCAGCATCGGCCACGATACTCTCACTCGCGAATAGCCAATCCTTGCCGGTAGCGGTTTTCCGCGATGCCGACCCGACCGGCCGAATCCCATTCGGGTCCCTAAAAGCGATAATTCCGAATCCTGCAATCATCGCAACACAGGCGTACGCTCCCCTGCATTGTTTCATCAAGCCTCCGATGGCGGTGAAAATGTCTTCTTCATTTATGCGAAACTTGCCGGTTTGTTGAAGGTTGTCCGCAAAGGTGTTCAAGAGCAGCTCGGAATCGGACGAGGTGTTGATGTGCCGATGTGCTGTGGCGTCCATGTATTGCAATAAAACTGCACTGTCTATAAGATTTCCATTCTGCGGAACAACGCTAGGTAAACATGCGTCTCTGGCGATCATCGTAAAACATACATGTGCAAGTACGATACCATAGGGTGAGTTAACGTAGAAGGGTTGAGCTTCGGCGTGGTTGGAACTGCCAGCTGTTGGGTATCGAACTTGAGGAGATTCCAAAGATTAGATGTGAACTACGGCTGATCGGCGAGTCTCACCGTGCCCGACGCCCATACCGCCGATCAATTTTCCAACAGACTTTTCATCGAATACATCCCGGACCATTCCATTCGCCTTGCATTGGTACAGACGGCCTTTCGGTCCACAGGTGACGATCCCACATGCATCCTGACCGCGGTGCTGTAATAAAGAAAGACCCTCGCAGATCTCGGTAGCCGCATCGATGGTGGGGTCGTGCAACAATAGACCTAATATGCCGCACACTAGGAGTCGATCAATTTGTGAAGCTGATTAGTTGAAATGAAACGCACTGCGAGGCGAGCCTGTGGGTGAGGTGGGAGGGAAAGGGCTATGAAAGTGTGGATGGAGTATCCTTTAGTGACCGACACCTAGACTTGCATTTTTTTTCGTAAGTAGTATGCTCAGGTGGGTCGGGCACGATCGGATACATAAACTAATCAATATGTGTAACGTAATACTGTATCTCCCTTGACGCCAACGTGCCATCCCAAAAAAAATTCATATCCGAATCGCCGCTCACAAGATGCTAGCTTTGTTGTAATATGCGGTTGAACGCGGATCGTATTCGTCAATACTACGATAAGGATATAAGGGTTATACGTATGTAGTAGATGATGGGCTCCGCCCGGGTAGTAGGTCGTCGATGTACTGGCCCTCTCTGGGTTCATACTACAGGATAGCGAAGAGGGAGGAAAGTGTGTGGTCTACAGCCATGATGTTGCAAGAATGAGCGGAAGGATGAACTTCCGATGCCAGGCGGAATAATACAAGGTGCCAAGTGCACTAATGATGAAACGCGATCAGACGACGAGCTGCTTGGGCTTCTCCCAAGCATACTCCGGGTTGCCGAAATGACCGTAGGACGCAGTGCGCTGGTACACAGGCTTTTGAAGGTCAAGCTCGCGGACTGTGCGTAATATATTACAAGATCGAACAACAAGGGGAGACCATCAAACTCACCCATGACACCAGGTCGGAGATCCCAGTTCTTGCGGATAATCGCAACAAGCTCGTCATTCGACTTTTTGCCAGTGCCATAAGTGTCAACGAAGATAGACAAGGGCTCGGCAACACCAATAGCATATGAGAGCTGCACAAGAGCACGGCGAGCAAGACCAGCAGCAACAAGAGACTTGGCTAAAATGGTCATCAGTATAGAGCTCATTCAAAGCGGAAAGGTCTTGTACCAATCCAGCGGGCCGTGTAGGCAGCCGAGCGGTCGACCTTCGAAAAGTCTTTGCCAGAGAAGGCACCTCCACCATGGGCTCCCCAACCGCCGTACGTGTCAACAATGATTTTGCGGCCAGTCAAACCAGCATCACCCTGGGGACCACCAATAACGAAGCGCCCCGAAGGTTGAATCTGATGCTTTTGTAAATATCAAGATAACACGAGTGAGGAACGGCGCATACGTGGTAGACGGTCTGGTCATCGAGGAGATTGGCGGGAATCACTCCCTTCACAATCTTTTGCAAAATTTCTTTCCGAAGCTCTTCCGTGGAAATTTCATCGGCATGTTGCACCGAGATGACAACGGTGTCAACTCGAAGAGGGATCATGGCACCACCATCATTCTTGTACTCGATAGTAACTTGGGTCTTGGAGTCAGGTCGCACCCAGGATAGTAGTCCAGATCGACGAGCAGCAGCCATTGCTGCATTGAGCTTGTGGGCAAGCATGATCGTCAAGGGCATGTACTCCTCAGTCTCATCGGTAGCATAGCCGAACATGATGCCCTGGTCACCAGCACCATGGTCTTCCAAAGAACCATGATCAAGACCCTGGGCAATATCAGGCGACTGCTGTTCAATGGCCACGAGAATGTTGCACGTCTTGTAATCAAAGCCTTTGGCCGAGTCATCGTACCCGATCCGCTTGATGGCGTCACGGATGACCTTCTGGTAGTCAACCTGGGCCTTGGTTGAGATCTCACCAAAGACCATGATCATCCCGGTCTTGGTAGCAGTCTCGCAGGCGACCTTTGACCAGGGATCTTGTGCGAGACAAGCATCGAGCTGAACAACTGAATAAGAAGACGATCTCGCCACGTGTGACATGGGACACGCACGATAGCATCGGAGACTTGGTCGCAGATCTTGTCTGAGGAACATTAGGAGTGGAAAGTCGAATGTCGCATAGAACGCACCAGGGTGACCCTCACCGACGGATTCGGATGTGAAGAGGAAATGCCCTGGGGCAAGAGACGGGCGTGCGTTACCGTTGGGAGACATTGAGAGGGATGGTGGGGTAAGGAAAAAAAACAAGGAACGTTCGTGTTCAAAATGTTTCCAAGTTGGCAATTAATAGGATTCAGTAGCTTATGTAATGACCTCCATCACGCCATTTATGCTGTTTGTTGTGGTGATATAAATCGTGCCATAACCGCCACGCCGTAAAGTGTTATTACACGGAAATTACAACGATGTAACCCCGAGGGGATCCGTATTAATCATGGGTCGTTTCTGCTCCTGCTCAATTTTCCTCTCAGCGCTCAACCGCGTGGGAGGTCCCGTCCCCACACCAGGACTCTGGTTTGGGACGCGAGGGATAACAGTCGGGTTTCGTTCAAACGGCAAACGAGTAACCGTTGGGTCCCCAGCAAGCGGCCCTGAGTCCACCACATCCCAGGCGGAAGTCAGTTGTCTGGGGGAGCGTGAACGTGCAGTACTCCAGGGGTTGTCGGTCGGTAATGCTGGTATAGATGTCTTCTGCGGCTTCACGCTGTTCCAAGGGTTATACGATGATCCGGAGATGGTGGACAAAGATTGCCCATCGTCAACGTCGCGAGGCTGGAGCTCAGATGTCTTTCCGGCGTTTTCCTCATCTCCAATTCCTCTTGAGGGACCTTGAACATCCTTCGCAACTCCGTCATATGCTTCTTGCACGGCTGAGAATGCTGCGGTGGCATTCGATGAGAACTTTCCCCAAACGGACTTCACTCCGCTGCTAGAAAAGAAATCTGTGGGATTCGAGTTTCGCGTGCGACCCTGGGGCGACAAATTGTTGCCTGGTGAGCTCGGTTGTGCCGGGGGCCAAGAAGTCTTTAGAGTCGTCGAAACCCCCACGCTTGTGAAACCATCAGCAACTCTCTGGGGAAGATCGGGTAGGGACGACCACAACCCCTGGAAATTGGAAGAAAGGCCCTCAGTAGCGGGAGATCTGGAGGATGACAATGAGGGGGAGGGGGATGGCACGATTGAGGGGGGATCAAAGGTTGGTTGTGGTGGGATTTCCCCACGTGAGCTTGCAGTATCGTCGTCGAGACCCTCGACAGAAGTGGGGGCTTCAGACTCGTCTTTGACTTGAGAGATAACGACCCTCCCATTCATTTCCTCGTCCGTGCGACCGTAAAGTTCAAACCAAAAGCGAACGTCTCTGGGATTGGGGAACAGCACTCCCATGTCTGCTTTGCCATCTCTGCGTGCTGGATCATCCAAGGAACTGTCATACAAGGGATTCTTGTGCTTCTCCACTTGTGGTGACGAGTTTAGAAAGTCCCAGAGGCTTGCAGTACGTTCTGAGGGGACCATTCCGTCTTCTCCGTACCTGCGTTCCCGCTCGCAGTCATACAGAAACGTTCCGAATTGGCAAGAATAAAGATGATGGTGGATCGTACGTAGGAAGTACTCATTGAATTCAAATCGTTCAGGAAATTGCCGCAGCAGCTGACGAACGCATTCGAGGAATTGATGGAAAGAAGGACTCGTCTCCTTGATATGATGTTGGGACACGAAGCGACTTTGAACCGAAGCAAGAAAGGCTTGGGCAGCATCGGCACCACCATTGGCATTCGCTGTGTCCGCTAAGGACGTGAAAAACTTTTCAGACGATAGATGACCGCATCGAGAAAAGAATCGGTGTCCAAAAGATATCCAGTCCTTTTCGACGAGTATCTGAAAGCCACGCATTGTGCGATAGTATGGGTCCAAGCAGAGTTGAGCGAGAGCAGATAGTTGAGAGGTTCGATCCCATCCGTCGGAACAGTGGATCAGAACATGAGACGAGTTGATATGTATATTTCGAACGATGAGAGCCACGGCTTCCATTATAATAGACATATGACGGAGCCAACCGGATCGGCGCAGCGCTTGGCGGTCCAAGATAGCTAGTTGCTGCGCTTCTCCAGGAAGGTATCCGCTCACGCTGGCAGCCACGGTATCTGCTTCACGAAGAGCATCTACAACTTTACCCAGTGATTCGCGCATTGTGTGGATATGGTCGATGCCAGAATAGGTCTTCTTTGCGTCTTTGTAATGTTCCATATTTTCTGTGCCGGCGCCTCTCGCAGTGTTTGCAACGGCATTCGCTGTTGGGCGAGCATCTACAATCAAATTGGTGGTAGTTGCGCCGTAAACCGAGGCACTTGACAATCGAGATTCTGGAGAATGATGGGTTTGAAAGATAGCCTCCACGAGTTTTTCATCCTGGACAGAACGGTTCTGTTTGATTCCGACCATGGGTTGACTCGAGCGAGTTATGCTAGCCTGCGCGCGTGATGTGAGGGATATTGTCTCATGAAAAGAGCAAAGATAATTACGTGGTTCGCCCAGTGCAAATAAGTGAGCGCGGGTATTCTACATTTGCTCCTGTATTTTGATGCATACTGAAGCGTAGAATCACTTATCCGTGTCGGGACTACCAAACGCGCCGGGTAAGTTGGGCTAAACTATAAACCCAATCAAACATTGTCCCATGGTAGCTGGACGGAAAATTCTTTACTTGGTAATCCTTGTTGATGTCGGTAAAACGCCAAGTCTTCGCTCGAGTACCGACACCCATCCGTCCAAACTCCTCCCGTGGAGAGTATATTGACCATCCACCAACAGAGTCCAATGGTGGACTTGGGGAATAGGAAAATGCATAGAGCTGATTGACAGAGGCTATTGACTTGTTGGTCACAACACTTGCTGCGGAACGAGCGCAACCTACAGCACACTGTCAACTCTTTGACGCTTTCAAAAACGTCGATAGCATCGCGATCGCTTCCAAAGGATAAGGATAAGGTCTCGAACGTCCGTGTATGAAAAGTAATCGGACTCCGCCCATGCAAAGTGTGTGGGAGCTGCATGACGAGTGAAATCAATGGATATGGAACCTAGCCTTGGTATCAACATAAAGATGAGTGGTGAGATGGAAGAGAACTCGCCCACATCTCCTCTTTATCCGGATCTTCATAACGAAATATCAGATGGTGCGCTGTCAGGTGCAGGGAGCCGTACTGGAGGCTCCCTGATTTGCCGCAGAGAACTTTCTCGACCTATGAATTCGCAAGCTTAGTTACAGGGAGGTTCCGATGACCCCAATGTCTACCCACTTGCCTTGGAAACGCGGATCGCGTCCATGCTGGAGCGGCAACAACCTTGAACGCTCAGCACCAGAGCTGACAGTGCCAGTTAGTGTATCTCCGGCCCACAGGTTGAATGTTTGTTGATATTTATGTCTAAGGTAAGGCAAATGATGGAGACCACATACTAACATCAACCCGTGGTACCAAGAAGAAAGTAGCTAATGTCACCCAAAGACCCACAGCTCGCTCACTGCATCCAGTCCACCTCGTACGACAATATCGACATCCTCGTCTGAGGCAAGCGGGAATGGATTTTTGTCAAGCTCCATCGCCAGAGCAGGTTCCCTTTTGATCCGACGCTTTGTCTCTGCTTCAATGAGCTGTTTCGATATCGCACTTAGCGAAAGCGCCAGCACAATATGCTCCAGCAACTTACCGTCCCGTAAGTATGGTCCAGAAAATCTTCCATGGAGTAGCCTGGCTTTGTGAACGCCTCTTCGAATATCCGTACCAATGTAGACACTGCGGAGTCATAGTGTTGCTGATGCGAGTAAATCTCCCACAATGACGAATCAATCGCATTTGTTATGTTGGGGTTAGCTTCGTCCGGCAAGAAAGGGTCTATGTAACTTGTCAGGAAATTGTACCACGAAACAATTCTCGACTTGCCAATGAAGGGTCCATCCGCGTCTTGTGTCCGATGGATCATTCCCATGAGGGAAGGATGTCGCTTAAGGAGGTTATACGTCAGTGGTATGATCATGATGATTGCAGCAGGTGGTGCGGCGAAAGAAAGGCGGGACAGTCTCTTGACAAATGATGCAAGAAGTGACGCTGGTAAATGACTGGGAATCGAATCAGTGAAAATGGGTCCATAGATTCAAGAATTGATAGTACGTTGAGCTCAAAAAGAGTTCAGTTAGTCGGAAGAACCTTGCGCGGTGTTTGAGATGAAGAACGTCTCTGTCAAGGAAGGCGTAGAGTCGGGTATAGAATAAAGGGTAATCCCTGAGGAAAGAGGGTCAAATAAATGCCGGAGATGACAGGTAACTACTCCCAAGTTATAATCTTTGATCAAGGTAAACAAGGCGTTGAGAGCTAAAAGGCCCACAGTCCCCCCTGGTAAAATATGAACATGCACCTCTCAAACTGTGACACTACTTACCAAAGTCAACGCATGCGCTTATCCAGTCCATTACCAGGATTGGCCGCGTCAGGTGTGGAAGTACGCCCCTATGCATAACATTGAGAGCTCGTGTGGTAAATACGCGGTTGGCGCTGGTCGATATAGACGAAAGATGAGGTAGAAAGGTGAGCCATGTTCGCGTGAACACAGCGCGGTGGGCTTGCAACGAGTGGAGAGATTGGTGGAACGTCAACTGGTGAGTCCTGCCTAGCACACCCACAACCTTTTTCATTTGTTTCGCATTTGGTTCGTCGTCGAAAAATCTTTTCCAATCATCTTGCTCGTCTTCGTTATCCACATTCCGTAACTCCTCGTCTTCCCCATCCACCTCATCTGCTTTGCCGTTCTTGGGTTTCGGAGGCCTATTTCCAAGCTCTTCTACCCACCACGCATTCAGCTCCGAAGGATCGGTTGGAAAGGTGGTCAACTTCTCCATGATGGACAACAGATTTCCGGGTAGATTGGGATGGTCGGCGGACGAGTATTTTGAAAGTATGAAGCTAGGGAAGGATCATAAATTACAAAGAGATTTTGAATCACGATCCTGGGTGCATACGTCGCCTCCCGGAGGAAACACCACCGGATGTCATCATGGACGGTGAACCAGGTGTCTACAAAGTGCTCCCGTACATCTGGAGCTGTCTTCCCCGCGAAAGACGCGGTCGATCCACGACGGGTAGAAGGAGGACAGAGGAGGAGTGCTTGCGCGATATGCTTGAAATGCGAAAAGTGGAATTGTGGTTGGTTGTCGGGACTCGACTTGGTGAGCGAAGTCGAGAGATGCTTTAGCAAGGAGAAAAGGATATCCAGAGCGGATTTCTGAGACAAAGTGAGAGGAGAATAGCATGGAAGAATAGCATTAGCTTACCCTCAATGTAGCTTCTTCGTCCTGCAGTAAGCCAAGGAGGAGGCTGACATAGGCATCAAGCCGTTCCCATACCCACTTTCGTACAACCTTTGCGACATCACCTCCTCCAGGTGCAAGTTTACCGCTGGATACGATGACGATGAACACGCGATACAAACTGTAAACCGCTTTTGACATGTCCCCCGCGTCTGATACATTTTGAGCGATATCCAGGAGATCCGAAAGAGGGTTCAAGGACGCATTATTGGCTACAGCAGCTGCGATATGAAGCTCGAGATCCTTGGTGACAGTTCTACTGCCTTTTGTCTTTTGTCTTTTTTTTGGAGGCGGTAAAGAGCTGGCAGGCATCGTAGCCGTACTATGGG